>NIVC01002851.1:0-92500 GCA_002269645.1 Macrostomum lignano | reverse complement strand
AGGCACACGCGCGAAACGTGGACAGGCACTGGAGCTAACATCCCACTACCAAACCCGCTGCTTGATGGGTCAGCTGCTTCTCTCCCTATGCACTCGCCTGTGCATGCAGATGCTGCATAAAAGCGGCTCAGAAAATGCCATTGTCAGATAGCTGCAGTCATCTTTTTTAGCTTAGGAAAACAGTTGATGATGCTGGTCCTGAGACTGGGAGCAGCGCTCGTGTTTGCGGCGTCTGTTGCCCTTGGAGACAAGACATATGAGTATTCTTACCTGGGTTGCTTTGTTGACTCAGCTGACCGCGATCTTAACGGCCTGACCAACATCACCAAGATGGCCGACTTTGAGGTGAGTGCATTTTAGTGTGAACTAACTAACTAACGAACTAACTAACTAACTAACTAACTAACTAACTAACTAACTAACTAACTAACTAACTAACTAACTAACTAACTAACTAACTAACTAACTAACTAACTAACTAACTAACTAACTAACTAACTAACTAACTAACTAACTAACTAACTAACTAACTAACTAACTAACTAACTAACTAACTAACTAACTAACTAACTAACTAACTAACTAACTAACTAACTAACTAACTAACTAACTAACTAACTAACTAACTAACTAACTAACTAACTAACTAACTAACTAACTAACTAACTAACTAACTAACTAACTAACTAACTAACTAACTAACTAACTAACTAACTAACTAACTAACTAACTAACTAACTAACTAACTAACTAACTAACTAACTAACTAACTAACTAACTAACTAACTAACTAACTAACTAACTAACTAACTAACTAACTAACTAACTAACTAACTAACTAACTAACTAACTAACTAACTAACTAACTAACTAACTAACTAACTAACTAACTAACTAACTAACTAACTAACTAACTAACTAACTAACTAACTAACTAACTAACTAACTAACTAACTAACTAACTAACTAACTAACTAACTAACTAACTAACTAACTAACTAACTAACTAACTAACTAACTAACTAACTAACTAACTAACTAACTAACTAACTAACTAACTAACTAACTAACTAACTAACTAGCTAACTAACTAACTAACTAACTAACTAACTAACTAACTAACTAACTAACTAACTAACCAACCAACTAACTACCAAACTAGCTGATTGACTAATGAAATAAAAAACTAAACAACTAAAATAAACTTCAGGTAAAAAGCTACGTGGCGGTACAGGGCACCGCAATGACTCCAGACTACTGCGCCAACGTGTGCTCTCTCGGAGGTTTCCCATACTTCGGTCTGCAGTTGAATAGTTACTGCTTCTGCGGCCGGTCCTACGGATCCCATGGCCAGGCTGAGGACTCAGACTGCAACACACCGTGCGGAGGCAATGCTTCAATTAACTGCGGTGGACCGTGGCGCAACTCGGTCTTCGCTATGCGCTACGGTTCTGGTGAGATTTGGTCGTTTTCTAAGAAATTACCTCAGTATAATTCAAATTGCAATTCATTCAATTCTTTGGCAATCTGGAATCTACACTCAGTGCATTAGAATCGGGTGTTTAACATGATTTTTTAAATTTTAAAAATCAGATATTTTGCTGCTAAACTGAATTCATGTAGATTTTCTTGTCACTCTCTAAACTGGTCTCACTCATCAAATTAGGTTCAGAAATAGAACATTATTACCGTTTTTTTGATGAAATGCGATTACGTCCGTCTGACTTTGACCTCCCTCCTTACTGCTCTCTCATTGGCTGAGCTGGATTGGGCCTGCCCCCTAGGCTGAATTTCGTCCGTATTGCGTGCCACTTGTGTACATCGAGCTTTGACTGTGAGTGACGTATCCAGCCATCCTAGTATATGTAGTTTAAAAAAAAGGCAAAGTAAAATAGTCAGTTCTAAGCAAATTATATTCATTCTTCGGCGTCTGTATTTCAACATCCACTTCCACAAATCGATTTGGTCGCGCAACGGAGTCAGATGCGCCATCATTGAGCATCTCTGCCTCATCTCACGCATTTCAATCACTCCAGCTGCGCTTGCTCATTGCTCGTCCATCTCCCGCAGACAACGGCTGCCGCTCGTCGTACCGCCCGAACCCGAGCCGGCCCCAGCTGGTGGTGAGCAGCTCCTACTCGAAGGCCACCTACTGGACGGAAGCCATTCCGAATGTCGCCGGCTGCATTCAAATGTGCAACACCGCCGCTAGCAGCTGCCTGGCGGTGCTTTTCAACCGACAGGCCCGGCTCTGCCAACTGCTGAAGTTCGCTCTGGTGCCGCAGGCTCTGAGCACCGTTGAGGGAGAGTTCTATGCTCGTGGCTAAATTTTGCGTTTGCATAGATCAGTTCGACCACTGTTTGCGATGCTCTGGCTCTCTTGACAATGACAAAAATGCTGAAATTTCTGGAGCTATTAGTAACTATCATTTCTGCTTTGAGTTCTCTTTATCTGTAAGCCTATAAAATGCTACCTACGGTAGAATTCTCCTAACACAATATTGGCTAATAACTTTTCACAAAAATAATACTTCTGTTGTAGTGACCTTAGCGAAATTAATCCTGCACGACGTCACTTCAATATAAAGTGCGTGGTAAAGCAGGTAAAAGCGTTCGATTCAGGTGCCGATGTGCGAGACCGCCTGAACTGAAGCCGAATTTACCGCTTCAAGAGAATACTCATTCACAGAAGGCTCTTCGGCCTGGGCACGCTGTGCAAACTATTCGTGCATGATCGCCGAACTCAAATCAATTTGACAATAATTTAAAAAACCATTGGCATGAGAGTTAGAGATAGAGCATATTTATTTGAACAGCACCTTTGCAACCTGAAAACGCACTAGAGAACAAGTATAGCTAGTTCTTCCAAATTAGAGAAGGAAGAGAGCAGACTCGAACAGAACGCAGAGGTGCAAAGGCACCAATTAACCTGTCTGACGGGAACCCCAGAGAAGGTAAAATTACATCGAGCCACTCGTCTTTCCAGTAGCCTTTTATTGCTCCTTTACAGAAAGGGTCTTCAATCAGTGAAGATTAAAGGTCATATATGGGAGCGGTCGAACGTTTAGTGTAGATGACAAATCTTAAATGCACAGAGAGTGTACGTGCCTGACGATTAGAAGGTCAGGGCCGCTGTACACCCAGTGTGAGCGTGTGCAGTATGAGTTCGTGCCTGCGTGCGAGGAGCACTACAAAGGTTTATCCTCGCTTAAGTTGCTCTTCCTATAAATAATTTTACCTACATTCGTTGTAGAAAAATACCCTGGAATCAATGCCTTTACTTTCTAAACAATATACTGCGGCATTCACCCGCTAGGGCGTTGAAAACCTCAGTACCTGTGCGACACTTTCTAGCCGAGCTCTTGGAACGGGATCGCTAGTACTTTCGTGCCATGACTATGACTATCGCAGCGGCTTCAATAGCCTGCTGTTTCATTGTTTGCAACCGTCAGCCAGTGCTAACGTGCGACCTAAGTTACTATGCTGACGAGGCTCACTGACTGAGCACTGACTGGGCCTGGGGTGATAAAACAACAGGTCTTCAGGGTTAAGTCTCGATCTCGGATCCCAATCCCGAATCATAATCCCGAATCTCGAATCCTAAATCCCGAATCCCAATATCAAATCCCGATCTTGAATCCCGAATCCCGAATCCCAATATCGAATCCCGATCTTGAATCCCGAATCCCGAATCCCAATATCGAATCCCGATCTTGAATCCCGAAACCCAATATCGAATCCCGAATCCCGAATCCCAATATCGAATCCCGAAACCCAATATCGAATCCCGATCTTGAATCCTAAATCCCGAATCCCAATATCAAATCCCGATCTTGAATCCCGAATCCCGAATCCCAATATCGAATCCCGATCTTGAATCCCGAATCCCGAATCCCAATATCGAATCCCGATCTTGAATCCCGAAACCCAATATCGAATCCCGAATCCCGAATCCCAATATCGAATCCCGAAACCCAATATCGAATCCCGAATCCCGAATCCCGAATCCCGAATCCCAATATCGAATCACGATCTTGAATCCCGAATCCCGAATCCCAATATCAAATCCCGATCTTGAATCCCGAATCCCGAATCCCAATATCGAATCCCGATCTTGAATCTCGAATCCCGAATCCCAATATCAAATCCCGATCTTGAATCCCGAATCCCAATATCGAATCCCGATCTTGAATCCCGAATCCCAATATCGAATCCCGATCTTGAATCCCGAATCCCGAATCCCAATATCGAATCCCGATCTTGAATCCCGAAACCCAATATCGAATCCCGAATCCCGAATCCCAATATCGAATCCCGAAACCTAATATCGAATCCCGATCTTGAATCCCGAATCCCGAATCCCAATATCGAATCCCGATCTTGAATCCCGAATCCCGAATCCCAATATCGAATCCCGATCTTGAATCCCGAATCCCAATATCGAATCCCGATCTTGAATCCCGAATCCCAATATCGAATCCCGATCTTGAATCCCGAATCCCAATATCGAATCCCGATCTCGAATCCCGAATCCCGAATCCCGAATCCCAATATCGAATCCCGATCTTGAATCCCGAATCCCAATATCGAATCCCGATCTTGAATCCCAAAACCCAATATCGAATCCTGATCTTGAATCCCCAAAACCCAATATCGAATCCCGATCTTGAATCCCAAAACCCAATATCGAATCCTGATCTTGAATCCCGAATCCCGAATCCCAATATCGAATCCCGATCTTGAATCCCGAATCCCGAATCCCAATATCGAATCCCGATCTTGAATTCCGAATCCCAATCTTGAATCCCGAATCCCGATCCTGAATCTCGATCTCGAATCCCGAATCCTGATCCCGAGTCCCAATCTTGGATCTTGAATCCCGAATCCTGATCCCAAGTCCCAATCTTGGATCTCGAATCTCGATCTCGAATCCCGAATCCCAATCTTGGATCTTGAATCTCGATCTCGAATCCCGAATCCCAATCTTGGATCTTGAATCTCGATCTCGAATCCTGAATCCCAATCTTGGATCTTGAATCTCGATCTCGAATCCCGAATCCCAATCTTGGATCTTGAATCTCGATCTCGAATCCCGAATCCCAATCTTGGATCTTGAATCTCGATCTCGAATCCCGAATCCCAATCTTGGATCTTGAATCTCGATCTCGAATCCCGAATCCCAATCTTGGATCTTGAATCTCGATCTCGAATCCCGAATCCCAATCTTGGATCTTGAATCTCGATCTCGAATCCCGAATCCCAATCTTGGATCTTGAATCTCGATCTCGAATCCCGAATCCCAATCTTGGATCTTGAATCTCGATCTCGAATCCCGAATCCCAATCTTGGATCTTGAATCTCGATCTCGAATCCCGATCCGGTAAATAATTTAGCTGACTACTTTGAATCCGAAGGCCATTCCAGCGTTGTTCTTCGTGCTGTTCCTCTCTCATTTTTATTGCCCGATAAATCAACGTACTTAGTTTTCTATTTCATTCTGTTAGAATTCATCACAGACACTAAAAATTATGTAGTAATCAGTAGTATCTGTCCTTAAATCCAGACGAATTTCATGTCTCAGGGAGTCGATAGTCTGTGGTTGAAAGGCGTGCGTATTTTATCGATATCGATGTCATTGCAAAATTAATTGGTCCTGAAAAAGATGACCCTTGACCATGCCTGGCTGCACCGTGGATTTTGGGGTCAGCTGGGCCCCATTAATCGGATTTCGGCCACCTCAATCAAGAGCAGGACAGCTCAAGAGCGGAGCCTAAAGTGCAAAATAATCAGCGAGCCTTCTTCAAGTCATTAAGATGTAATTTTATTGAGAAGACTACTTCTCGTATGAATAATATGCATGGTAATACTGAAAGTACTGCTTACGGTGCTTCATTTCTATAGAAACTGAAGGCTGATTTCCTGAAGCTCAAACATGTCACAGAACAGGTAGGCCTTAAAAACACCCCCGTTCCCCACCACACAGCCCCCCAGCATCAGTCAGTCTCTTACTCAGGGAAGCCCCAATATTGAAAACTACCCGCATCGCGTTGACCAGGTTATGAATTTTAATCATCCTTGCTACGGTACCGCTGCTCAGCTGATGACTGCTGAGGCAACAGGCGCGAGATGTCTCAGATGCCACACGTGGGCAGGCACTGAGCCAGCACCCCTCACTGCCAAGCCCGCTGCTTGATGGTCAGCAGCTTCTCTCCCTATACACCCGCCTATGCATGCAGATGCGTCATAAAAGCAGATCCGCCGTAAATAGCATAAAATGCCATTGTCAGATACGCTCATTACTGCAGTCATCTTTTATAGCTTAGGAAAACAGTTGATGATGCTGGTCCTGAGACTGGGAGCAGCGCTTGCGTTTGCGGCGTCTGTTGCCCTTGGAGACAAGACATATGAGTATTCTTACCTGGGTTGCTTTGTTGACTCAGCTGACCGCGATCTTAACGGCCTGACCAACAGATGGCCGACTTTGAGGTGAGTATAGTGTGAACTGACTAACTAAATATCTATTTAACTAAAATAAAACAAGCCAAGTATCAAAAACTAACTAATTAACCAACCAAAATAAACTTCAGGTAAAAATCTACGTGGCGGTACAGGGCACCGAAATGACTCCAGACTACTGCGCCAAGGTGTGCTCTCTCGGTGGTTTCCCACACTTCGGTCTGCAGTCAAATATCGAGTGCTTCTGCGGCCGGTCCTACGGATCCCATGGCCAGGCTGAGGACTCAGACTGCAACACACCGTGCGGAGGCAATGCTTCAATTAACTGCGGTGGACCGTGGCGCAACTCGGTCTTCGCTATGCGCTACGGTTCTGGTGAGATTTGGTCGTTTTCTAAGAAATTACCTCAGTATAATTCGAATAGGAATTTATTCAATTCTTTGGTGATCTGGAATCTACACTTAGTGCATTAGAAGCAGGCGTAGCATAGGGGGGCAAGGGTCGAGTCGGACTTTTAACTCCCTTCGGAGTAGTCCTGGGTCAAGTTGAAGGGGTTGGCACTGAAAACTGGTCACTTGTAGTTGAGGCTTACATTTATTGCTTAAGTTGATAGGCCCTTAGCGTTTTAGTGTTTTATTTGAATACTAAAACTGAAAATACAGTAAATCTTACAAAATCTCACGAATTTTATTAAGCACTCCAGCTGCGCTTGCTCATTGCTCGTCCATCTCCCGCAGACAACGGCTGCCGCTCGTCGTACCGCCCGAACCCGAGCCGGCCCCAGCTGGTGGTGAGCAGCTCCTACTCGAAGGCCACCTACTGGACGGAAGCCATTCCGAATATCGCCGGCTGCATTCAAAGGTGCAACACCGCCGCTAGCAGCTGCCTGGCGGTGCTTTTCAACCGACAGGCCCGGCTCTGCCACCTGCTGAAGTTCGCTCTGGTGCCGCAGGCTCTGAGCACCGTTGATGGAGAGTTCTATGCTCGTGGCTAAAATTATTTTACATTCTCGTTCATAACGATTAAATTTGTGTTTGAGTTGATCAGTTCGACAGCTTATCTGCGTTGCTCTGGTTCTGTAGACAATGACAAAAAATCGATAAATTCCATGAGGCCATTCTGTCTTGGTCTGAATTATCTTTTTCTATAAATCTCTCGAAGGTTACTATTTGCGGCAGAACTGTACCAACATTATATTGGCTAATACTAGTGTATGTTTTCTCAAAAATAATACTGCTGTATGTCCTTGATCTCTTATTTATAGTTGAATACTTTTGGATAGATACGATGATACGCTCTTACCTGGATTGTAGAATCACAAATTTTAATTAAGAATTAATGCTATGTGATGAAATCACTAACTAGATATTAATACCTGATTAATAGAATCACTAATTAGGGATTAATATCTGAACAATTATAGTAGTGATGAAAAATAGAATCGCTTTACAATGACGAGTTAGACGATGCTGAGTTAGTCAGTACGGACGGAACTTCATCATTGCAATGAGCGGCTCCTTACTGACAGGACACGGCTCTGTATTGATAAATGCAGCTCTAATGCAGGTTAACAATCAAAAGTGCTGTTAAACGGAAACTATGAGGTTTCAAACTCCGAAGTCATACTGTGCGTGGCAAACAAATAAGCTGCACTTTAACCAAGGTAGAAACCTTGTGCGCACAGTGAGTTGGACTAAGGATGAATACTGACTATCTGATACTTTGTTTATCCAAGGCCATTCATTGCAGCAGCTGGTTGTCTTGCTTGTCCTTTCGCTGCTTTCGCTGCTCTCGACACGGCGTGGCCGCAGTCGAGCCGGAGACGAGCTGCCTGAGCTTGCTCAAGTCTGAGCTGATTCTCCCGCTGTTGTGCGCCTCCTGCTGCTGTTGAACTGCCGCCGCTGCCGCCCCTGCGGCTATGTCGCCGTCGCGAAGCCCCCCGCAGCGCTGGTAATAGTTTTCCCAGATGGCGTGCAGCTGGTGCTGCTGCTGCCTCTGCTTTTGCTGCTGCTGCTGCTGCTGCTGCTGCTGCTCAGGAGGCTGGCATTCTTCATCGGAGCACTGCTCGGACAGCGAGTTAGAGACGAGCCTGCTCTGTGAGGGGTAGAGCGAGGGAAAGGTGGTTAATTCCTACTTGTTGACTTCCACAGCGCCTCAGCACCTCAGTTACAGTTGCTCACAGGGCAGAGAAATGGGAATCTTTAACTTTCTTGCGTGTTCCTAAACAACAGGACTCAACAGAACCCAACAGGACTCAACAGAGCAGCAGTTCTCAGCTAACTCACAGTCACCACGGACTCGTCCTGAGCGGCAGCCTTAGACATGTACACGGGATTCTTGGCGATTCGCTTGAGCTCATTCAGGTGGCTCCTGTTAAGCTCGAGCATCTTGGCCCGCATCAGCTGTTGCACGTGCCTCTGCTTTGAGATTGAGTAGTCCTGCAGAGACTTCTTGTGCTTGCGAATCTCCGCCAGCTTCTGCTTGAGGCGCGGCCACAGGTCGTCTGGGGCGGCTGGCGCGGTGAAGTCGAACAGCGCGAGCTCGAAGTGCCGATCAGCCGCCGACTTCTTGGAAAAGGTGACCAGGCAGCTCTGCGTGAGGCTGAGCATGTCGCCGAGTCGCAGCTTGAGAAACTGGAACACGTTGCCGTCAAAGTGGTTGATGAGGCCGAGAACCACGCTGCGCTGATCTCTGCTGGTGCAGCGGACCACCAGAAGCTCGTCTCCGATCGGCTGCACCGACTTGAACCGGTCGTAGCTCTCGAAGCTCACCTTGCCCTCGTTGACTCGGTCCACCGAGCAGTACTCCTCGTTGATGTAGTAGCGAACCACTTTGTGGCCCGTCAGCTGACCCACTGTCATGAAGTTGTTCTGCAGTCGGGCAGAGGGCGAGTTGCATTTGGGATGAGTTGCGGGACTTCTGCTGTGAGATTCATGTCTGAGTAGTGCTCGCTGTGCTTGCCTTGGGTTTTACACTTTTTCAACGCAGATCAGCTTCACCTGTAAGAGCCCAGTCCAGCCCCACTCTCACCTGGAAGAGCCCAGTCCAGCCCCACTCTCACCTGGAAGAGCCCAATCCAGCCCCACTCTCACCTGGAAGAGATCAATCCAGCCCCACTCTCACCTGGAAGAGCCCAATCCAGCCCCACACTCACCTGGAAGAGCCCAGTCCAGTCCCACACTCACCTGGAAGAGCCCATTCCAGTCCCACTCTCACCTGGAAGAGCCCAATCCAGCCCCACACTCACCTGGAAGAGCCCATTCCAGCCCCACTCTCACCTGGAAGAGCCCATTCCAGTCCCACTCTCACCTGGAAGAGCCCAATTCAGTCCCAGACTCACCTGGAAGAGCTCAATCCAGTCCCAGACTCACCTGGAAGAGCTCAATCCAGTCCCACACTCACCCGGAAGAGCTCAATCCAGCCACACTCACATGGAAGAGCTCAATCCAGCCACACTCACATGGAAGAGCTCAATCCAGTCCCACACTCACCCGGAAGAGCTCAATTCAGTCCCAGACTCACCTGGAAGAGCTCAATCCAGTCCCACACTCACCCGGAAGAGCTCAATCCAGCCCCACTCTCACCTGGAAGAGCCCAGTCCAGCCCCACTCTCACCTGGAAGAGCTCAATCCAGCCACACTCACCTGGAAGAGCCCAATAAAGTCCATCGAGTCCTCAGCCAAGTCGCATTTGCAGCACAGCAGCCGCTTCAGGTTGCCCGTGTCGTACACGATGAAGTTGCCATCCTGGCACAGCACCAGCCTCTTGTTGTTGCTGGAGATGGCAAAGTGCTGCGGTCCACAGCCGATGTTCATCACCACGTGGTTCAGGAAGCTCCTGGCGGCCAGGCTAAAGACGCTGAAGCAGATGGGGACGCTGCCAGCTCGAACCAGCAGGAGGCGGTCAGCCGTGACCCACTCGAGCCTGTCGAACACGATCTTCGGGCTGCTGTCATCGAAGAGCTCGTAGATGAGCGGATTGTCCTTGCAGCTGAGCCACAGCACCAGGTAGCTGGAGGCGCAGCGGTCCGTCCACAGGCTGGCGATGCTGCCATCGCGGCACTTGATCTCCACGAAGCTGTACTCGAACACGTTGTTCACGCTCTCCATGTGAATGTTGGCCATGTTGAGCAGCTGCACCAGACTGCCGCTGACCAGCACCATCAGGTTGGACTCGTTCTGCGGGAGCGGTGGCTGTTATCGGGTCAGCTGGGTAGCAGTGCACAATGTCCCCGACTGTTATCGGGTCAGCTGGGTAGCAGTGCACAATGTCCCTGACTGTTATCGGGTCAGCTGGGTAGCAGTGCACAATGTCCCTGACTGATATCGGGTCAGCTGGGTAGCAGTGCACAATGTCCCTGACTGTTATCGGGTCAGCTGGGTAGCAGTGCACTATGTCCCTGACTGTTATCGGGTCAGCTGGGTAGCAGTGCACAATGTCCCTGACTGATATCGGGTCAGCTGGGTAGCAGTGCACAATGTCCCTGACTGATATCGGGTCAGCTGGGTAGCAGTGCACAATGTCCCTGACTGATATCGGGTCAGCTGGGTAGCAGTGCACAATGTCCCTGACTGATATCGGGTCAGCTGGGTAGCAGTGCACAATGTCCCTGACTGATATCGGGTCAGCTGGGTAGCAGTGCACAATGTCCCTGACTCTAATCGGGTCAGCTGGGTAGCAGTGCACAATGTCCCTGACTCTAATCGGGTCAGCTGGGTAGCAGTGCACAATGTCCCTGACTGATATCGGGTCAGCTGGGTAGCAGTGCACAATGTCCCTGACTCTAATCGGGTCAGCTGGGTAGCAGTGCACAATGTCCCTGACTGATATCGGGTCAGCTGGGTAGCAGTGCACAATGTCCCTGACTGATATCGGGTCAGCTGGGTAGCAGTGCACAATGTCCCTGACTCTAATCGGGTCAGCTGGGTAGCAGTGCACAATGTCCCTGACTCTAATCGGGTCAGCTGGGTAGCAGTGCACAATGTCCCTGACTGGTATCGGGTCAGCTGGGTAGCAGTGCACAATGTCCCTGACTGATATCGGGTCAGCTGGGTAGCAGTGCACAATGTCCCTGACTCTAATCGGGTGAGCTGTGCAGTGTGAATCCCACCATAAGCAGTCATGCCAAACGCACAGCGGCAAAGCGACTCACCTCAGACACCGGAAAGATGGAGACTGTCAGATCGCAGATTCCGGTGCCAATCTGCGATTCCAGCTGCATGTTGGTCCGGTTGAAGATGAACAGATTCTCCATGTTGCTGTCCAGGACTACTAAATAGTCCTTGAGAATGCAGGTCTGGGCGGGGGTGAAGGCGAGCTTGGCAGTCTTGGGCAGCACGCCGTAGTGCCAGTTGTACATGGTGGCGTCGAAGTGCGACATTTCCGCTGCCGATGGCTCCGCTGCAGGCCTTGTGGCTTCCGGACCGGTGCACGAAGCGTCCTGCAGACGTTTTCAGTATATTTTTGTCCTTGTGGGAGCTAAGCAGCTCTCAGTCTTCAAATATAACTTTTAAAGCGACTGTACCAAGATGCGACCTTTGCCATAGACAGTCAAACACCTAAATTTGAGTCGGTTTAATTGCCAGCGGATTAAGCTTATTTGAGCTCAGATGCAAAGAAAGCATCTATAAAAAGTCACTACTGAAGTTTCAATTCTAAAATTCTGCTTTCAGAAAGTTTTTTATCGATAAATGTCTGCTGTCCTGAAGTTCCCATCCAGAAATGTCTGCTGTCCTGAAGTTCCCATCCAGAAATGTCTGCTGTCCAGAAGTGTCCATCCAGAAATGTCTGCTGTCCTGAAGTTCCCATCCAGAAATGTCTGCTGTCCAGAAGTGTCCATCCAGAAATGTCTGTTTCTGGATACAAGACGTATCTTGAAATTTTCACCCATAAAATTTTACGAAGTCGAAGAAAAGTCGCAATATTTTTTATACACTTTTATATTATATACAGTACTTGCATACTTTTTTATTGATTAGCGCAATTTTTGAACGCCATGAAGCCTGGAAGTTGTCAGGCAATGCAACACAGTTGCATTTATTTAACATGCAGACAAAAACATTTTAAATGAGTTACTTGCAGTAGGCAGTGAAACACGTTTACACGGGATTTTAAAACACAATAATTATAAGTGTTAAATTTACTTATTACCAAGTAATGTCGTACATAAATATAAAACTGAACAAGAATGCAGAAATTAAAGGTCAGAAAGCGTGTCAATAATTTTACAAACCTGCGTGTTTCTGGATACCAATAAATAATAATTAGCGATGCTCCTAATGAAAAGCAAATCGTAGATAATGTCACCCCAGTTAATCTCACCATAGCTGGATAATCTTACTCCAATTAATCTCACCATAGCTAGATAATTTCACCCTAATTAATCTCCCCAGAGCTAGATAATCTCACCCCAGTAAATCTCACCATAGCTAGATAATCTCACCCTAATTAATCTCACCATAGCTAGATAATCTCACTACACCACCTAATCTCACCATAGCTAGATAATCACACCCCAGTTAATCTCACCATAGCTAGATAATCTCACCCTAATTAATCTCACCATAGCTAGATAATCTCACTACACCACCTAATCTCACGATAGCTAGATAATCTCACTCCAATTAATCTCACCATAGCTAGATAATCACACCCCAATTAATCTCACCATAAATAAATAATCTCCCCCCATTGGACAGTTAAAACCCAGATAACTTCACCCCACGTGATCTGTCAAAAACCAGGATAATCCCACTAAGAAGAACGGACACTACTGACAGTAATAAGTAGTACAAAACCAGCAAGTCACAGGTTAAAATCGCTTTCATTCAGTCTTTGCCGCCCTTCTTCTGCGACACGGTGCCGGGTTTCTGCTGGGCATCCGGGTGGCTGGCCAGCTCGTGCGGACAGGTGGACACTGGCGAGGCCAACAGAGTCTCCTTCAAATCAAAGAACACGCCGGAATCGTCTTTAGTCAGGAAGGTGACGGCTTTGCCATTTTTACCTGCCCGACCGGTTCGACCGATTCGATGCGTGTAGGTCTGGATGTCCTTCGACATGTCGTAGTTGATCACTAGCGAAACGTCCTTGATGTCGATGCCGCGGCTGGCCACGTCGGTGGCTACAAGGATGTCTTTTGTGCCGGCTTTGAGACTGCTCAACGCGAAGTCGCGCTGCTCCTGACCTTTGTCGCCGTGAAGGGAGACCTGCGAGGCGAGAGCGGGAGAGAGGGGAAGATGAAGAGTGAGACCGCTAATTAAGGTAGCCGAGACTTTGGAATTGCTGGGAGCTTGGGGAATTGCAGGGAGCTTGATGTGTACAGGGAACTCATGGAATTGCAGGGAGCTTGATATGTGCAAGGAACTTGTGGAATTGCAGGGAGCTTGATATGTGCAAGGAACTTGTGGAATTGCAGGGAGCTTGATATGTGCAAGGAACTTGTGGAATTGCATGGAGCTTGGGGAATTACAGGGAGCTTAATATGTGCAAGGAACTTGGGGAATAGCAGGGAGCTTGATATGTGCAAGGAACTTGGGTAATTGCAGGGTGCTTGGGGCATTGAAAGGAGTTTGGGGAATTGCAGGAACATTGGGAATTAAAAGGGAGCTTGGGGCTTTGGAGTGAGCTTGGGGTTGTGTAGGGAGCTTGTTGTATAGGGAGCTTGGTGTTGTACAGGGAGCTTGGGGTTGTGCAGGGAGCTTAGGGTTGTGTAGGGAGCTTGTTGTGCAGGGATCTTGGGGTTGCGTACGGAGCTTGTTATGTAGGGAGCTTGGTGTTGTACAGGGAGCTTGGGGTTGTGCAGGGAGCTTGGGGTTTTGCAGGGAGCTTGGTGTTGTGCAGGAAGCTTGGGGTTGTGTAGGGAGCTTGGTGTTGTACAGGGAGTTTGGGGTTGTGCAGGGAGCTTGGGGTTGTGCAGGGAGCTTGGTGTTGTGTAGGAAGCTTGGGGTTGTGCAGGGAGCTTGGTGTTTTGCAGGGAGCTTGGGGTTGTGTGGTTGTGTAGGGAGTTTGGGGTTGTGCAGGGAGCTTGGGTTGTGTAGGGAGTTTGGGTTGAGCAGGGAGCTTGGTGTTTTGCAGGGAGCTTGGGGTTGTGTAGGGCGCTTGTTGTGTAGGGAGCTTGGGGTTGTACAGGGAGCTTGGGGTTGTGCAGGGAGCTTAGGGTTGTGTAGGGAGCTTGGGGTTGTGTACGGAGCTTGTTATGCAGGGAGCTTGGGGTTGTACATAGGAGAATCGTAAAGATTATGGCGGACTTACGCTATTATATCCCATTCTCTCCAGGCCCTTAGTAAGCAAGTCGGCGCCCCGCTTATGATTAACAAAGATAATGATCGGCGGATCGATGCCTCGCTCGAGCATCTGCTGCAGTTTGATTCGTTTCTGA
Source organism: Macrostomum lignano (assembly GCA_002269645.1). NCBI lineage: Eukaryota > Metazoa > Platyhelminthes > Macrostomidae > Macrostomum > Macrostomum lignano. The sequence goes on along the minus strand of NIVC01002851.1, from coordinate 77,667 downwards.
TCCTCGGAAGTCATCATGATGACGGTCTGTTCCACCCGTTCGGTCGGCTTGCCAATGGAGCCGATGTACACGATGGCAGGCCTGCGCAGATAGGTCCGCGCGAGTCGCTCTACAGCAGGCGGCATTGTCGCTGTGAACATCACCGTTTGACGGAATTTTCTTTTAGTAGCAAAATTGCTCATTAAGAAATCTTCGGATTCGACCGCTTCGGTGTCGGGCTTCTGGTTGCTAACTGGCAGGTATTCGAGCACTTTCTGCACCTCGGGTTCGAATCCCATGTTGATCATCTTGTCGGCTTCGTCTAGGATAACGTAGGTGCACTGGCCGAGTACTAGGTAGCGATTCTCGAGGACGTCCAACAGGCGGCCCGGTGTGGCGACAACAATCTCGCAGCCTTGGCGAAGCTTGAAGCCCTGGAGGATGGGGAAATCGGCGATTTCACCATTCTAGGTGTTGAACTGCATGGATTTCTTAGAAAAATTATTATAGTGTAAAGAGATGAGATAGGGGATGAGGTAATTGAGTAGGGATATGGGATCATTGAGTAGGGATATGGGATTACTGAGTAGAGATATGGGATCATTGAGTAGGAATATGGGATTATTGAATAGGAATATGGGATTATTGAGTAAGGATATGGGATAATTGAGTAGGGATATGGGATCATTGAGTAGGAATATGGGATTATTGAATAGGAATATGGGATTATTGAGTAAGGATATGGGATCATTGAGTAGGGATATGGGATCATTGAGTAGGGATATGGGATCATTGAGTAGGGATATGGGATCATTGAGTAGGGATATGGGATCATTGAGTAGGGATATGGGATTATTGAGTAGGGATATGGGATCATTGAGTAGGGATATGGGATTATTGAGTAGGGATATGGGATTATTAAGTAGGGATATGGGATCATTGAGTAGGGATATGGGGATCAGTGAAAAGTAGAGCAAACCCAGCCGTAAACGAACCTGTTCCTCTCGGCTCAGACCGCCGATCACGGATACAATCTTGATGCCTAAAGGCCGGCCAAATTTGTAGGCCTCCTCCTCAATCTGCTGGGCCAGCTCTCTTGTTGGCGCCATAATCAGAGCGTACGGACCCTGCTCGGCGTCTTCAGCTCGTTCCAATTTCGGCAAACTCATAATCCAGGTAAGCAGAGGGATTAAGAAGGCGGCGGTTTTACCCGAGCCGGTCTCAGCTACGCCAATAATATCGCGATTCTGTAGGCCGATAGGAATAGCCTGCCGCTGCACGGGGGTCGGCTCCTTGTAGCCAACAGCCTCAATGACCTCCACGAGTTCGCGGCGCAGTCCGGCCTCTGACCAGTTGCGCAACGGCCTGGGAATTTTGCCACCCTTAGTTGAGATGCTGAAATCTTCGCGAAATATTCGCCAATCGCGTTCGGTCATCTCGTCCAGGCCTTTGGCCGACCAGTGACGATCGTCGAACTTTTGACGGGCCTCGCGATTCAAGATATGATCGAGGCGCTTCTCCTCTTGAGCTTTCTGGGCGTCCGAGCGGCGGTCTTCCAGCAGCTTGGAGTAGAACCGGCCCATCTCCTTGCGCTGGGTCTTCACGTCAATGCCGGCCAGGTGACCCCGGCCGAATAGTTGCACCTGGGGTGTGATATGGGGTGGCGGGATGGCTATAATTGCACCTGGGGTGTGATATGGGGTGGCGGGTTAGCGATAGTTGCACCTGGGGTGTGTGATATGGGGTGGCGGGTTAGCGATAGTTGCACCTGGGGTGTGATATGGGGTGGCGGGATGGCTATAATTGCACCTGGGGTGTGATATGGGGTGATATGAGGTGGCGGGTTAGCGATAGTTGCACCTGGGGTGTGATATGGGGTGGCGGGTTAGCGATAATTGCACCTGGGGTGTGATATGGGGTGGCGGGTTAGCGATAATTGCACCTGGGGTGTGATATGGGGTGATATGGGGTGGCGGGTTGGCGATAATTGCACCTGGGGTGTGATATGGGGTGGCGGGATGGCTATAATTGCACCTGGGGTGTGATATGGGGTGATATGAGGTGGCGGGTTAGCGATAGTTGCACCTGGGGTGTGATATGGGGTGGCGGGTTAGCGATAATTGCACCTGGGGTGTGATATGGGGTGATATGGGGTGGCGGGTTGGCGATAATTGCACCTGGGGTGTGATATGGGGTGGCGGGTTGGCGATAATTGCACCTGGGGTGTGATATGGGGTGGCGGGATGGCTATAATTGCACCTGGGTGTGATATGGGGTGATATGAGGTGGCGGGTTAGCGATAGTTGCACCTGGGGTGTGATATGGGGTGGCGGGATGGCTATAATTGCACCTGGGGTGTGATATGGGGTGGCGGGATGGCTATAATTGCACCTGGGGTGTGATATGGGGTGATATGGGGTGGCGGGTTAGCGATAATTGCACCTGGGGTGTGATATGGGGTGGCGGGATGGCTATAATTGCACCTGGGTGTGATATGGGGTGGCGGGTTAGCGATAATTACACCTGGGGTGTGATATCGGGAGGCGGGTTAGCGATAATTACACCTGGGGTGTGATATCGGGAGGCGGGTTAGCGATAATTACACCTGGGGTGTGATATCGGGAGGCGGGTTAGCGATAATTACACCTGGGGTGTGATATGGGGTGGCGGGTTAGCAATAGTTGCACCTGGGGTGTGATATGGGGTGGCGGGATGGCTATAATTGCACCTGGGTGTGATATCGGGAGGCGGGTTAGCGATAATTACACCTGGGGTGTGATATGGGGTGGCGGGTTAGCGATAGTTGCACCTGGGGTGTGATATGGGGTGGCGGGATGGCTATATATAGCAATTATAATTGCACCTGGGGTGTGATATATGGGGCGGCGGGTTGGACAGTTGAACGTGGGACCAGCGGTGGCGTCAAAAATTGCAACTCTCAATTGACTACCGATATGTAGCGTAGTTAACAATAAGCTGAAATTCACCTGGTGCTTATCCTTATACAAATTGTTATAATCCTGACTAGTATCCTCTGTGGCGTCCCATTCGAACACAAACTTTCGCTCGTTCTGCCTGCGCTGCTTCTTTCTAGGCTTCTTGCCGCCCAAATAGCGCTCGCGAATCGCTTCCAACACGCGACTGTCCGTCCCTGCGTCTCCGACTCCGCCCCGGTCCCGGCCTCGATCCCGGTCCCGATCACGATCCCGATCACGATCCCGACCACGGTCCCGGTCTCGATCTCCTCGACGGTCGCGGTCGCGGTCCCGATCCCGATCGCGGTCCCGATCCCGATCGCGGTCTCGGTCTCGATCCCGCCTGTCCGCCAGCTGCTGGTCCTGCTGCGCCTGCAACTGCTGAGCCCGCATCATTTCCACCTGTTCCGCTCGCCTCTTCAAAGCTTCCGCCGCCCTCTCCTCCTTGGTGAGAAACTTCGGCTTGGCCTGCTCAGCTTCCAGAGCTTTCTTACGGGCCAGCACCTCTTCCAGACTCAGCGGCCCGGCTTTCTTTGCCGCCTGCTTGTCGTCATCTGCTGTCTTCTGCTTTTGCGACGACTCGGCAGCAGACCCCGCCTCCTGCTGCTGGTCGGCGCTGCTCGATTTCTTAGATGCTTCTTTTTCTTTACGACGGCGTTTTCCGTCCGCCGCGTCGCGATCTCGACTGCGGCTCCGGCTGCGGCTGCGATTGCGGCGCTTCTTCTCGCGCTTCTCTTTCTTCTCCTTCTTCTCCTTTTTTTCTTTTTTCTCTTTCCGACTCTTTGAAGTTGTTGCCGATGTTGCCTCGGGCTTTTCTTGCGCTGTAGCCGCCGCTTCTTCAGGCGGGGGCGGCTGCTGCTGCGACGGCGCCCTTGGCGAAGATGGTTGAGCACTGTCAACGTCCATTGAGTCGCCGTCGCTGGTCATTATCACCTATCTTCTTTTTGCCTACTGCTGAAATTTGTTGCGGCGAGAATTTTTGCATATTCATCTACTGTTAGTAGACTGTTGGAGACAGTATTGCAGATAAATTATGTCTGATTTTGTTATGGATAGAAATATCTATCTTTCTATCTATCTGTCTATCTATCTATCTATCTATCTATCTATCTGTCTATCTATCTATCTATCTGTCTATCTATCTATCTATCTGTCTATCTATCTATCTATCTATCTGTCTATCTATCTGTCTATCTATCTATCTATCTATCTATCTGTCTATCTATCTGTCTATCTATCTATCTATCTTCTGTCTATCTATCTGTCTATCTATCTATCTATCTATCTATCTGTCTATCTATCTGTCTATCTATCTATCTATCTATCTATCTATCTGTCTATCTATCTGTCTATCTATCTATCCATACATGCGCAACCTCCAAAATTTGGTCGGCCGTGCGACTTACATGTGAATGAAAATGGCATAACGCAATTTTGGGTAGACGGCAGGAGTAACTATGACTGTCTTATAAGGGCTAAATGCCTCGTCATAAAATTAGTACTACGTCTGTGTTTTTTGGGCTGGGCATTTTTGCGACTTACCTTGGTTGGCCGCCAAATCGGTCGGCCGGATCGGCCGACTCGGCCGACTGTTGCGCATGTATGTATGTATCTATCTATCTATCTATCTATCTATCTATCTATCTATCTATCTATCTATCTATCTATCTATCTATCTATCTATCAAACAATCAATCTATCTATCTATCGATCAATTAAAAAGAATTTTAAATAACAGACAACAAAAGCCGAGCCAGATGAAAACGTATTAAGAGAAATACTGAAATACTTTTTGTGTTGCAACAATCAGAAAATATGAAAACTAACAAGGGTAGAAAAAGACAACTACAGGCAAAGGTCAGGTGCATAGCAAACGAAAAAAGCGCATGCTGAGAGGCATGACTAGCGAGCAAACAGGGTGAAAAAGGTTTGTGGGTTCGATTCGCTGTGAAAGCCCAGACGACAGACAGTACGGTTTGCACAAGCAGCTGCAAGTGGTAGCGATTTGAGAAAAAAATTGCACGAAAAGTTGTTGAAAAGGCAAAGTATTATTAAGAAAACGGCATATATAAACTTGTTGGAGGAAAAGATCAATAGAACCTTTAAAAATGTAAAACCTTGACATTTAATATTTAATAAATTAATTAATAACCATTAGAAATAGCCTTTGACATTTCGGTTAACTTTCACATTACTAATACTGTCATTAATGCTACGAGTACTCCTAATACTAATACTAATCCAATTTCAAGTGTATTTAGATAGTGGCTAGAGTGAACCAGCTGTAGCAGGGTTGTGGCCATAGACTAATCCAATTTCAAGTGTATATAGATAGCGGCTAGAGTGAACCAGCTGTAGCAGGGTTGTGGCCATAGACTAATCCAATTTCAAGTGTATATAGATAGCGGCTAGAGTGAACCAGCTGTAGCAGGGTTGTGGCCATAGACTAATCCAATTTCAAGTGTATATAGATAGTGGCTAGAGTGAACCAGCTGTAGCAGGGTTGTGGCCATAGACTAATCCAATTTCAAGTGTATATAGATAGCGGCTAGAGTGAACCAGCTGTAGCAGGGTTGTGGCCATAGACTAATTTAATTTCAAGTGTATATAGATAGTGGCTAGAGTGAAACAGCTGTAGTAGGGTTGTGGCCATAGACTAATCCAATTTCAAGTGTATATAGATAGTGGCTAGAGTGAACCAGCTGTAGCAGGGTTGTGGCCATAGACTAATCCAATTTCAAGTGTATATAGATAGCGGCTAGAGTGAACCAGCTGTAGCAGGGTTGTGGCCATAGACTAATTAAATTTCAAGTGTATATAGATAGTGGCTAGAGTGAAACAGCTGTAGCAGGTTGTGGCCATAGACTAATCCAATTTCAAGTGTATATAGATAGTGGCTAGAGTGAAACAGCTGTAGCAGGTTGTGGCCATAGACTAATCCAATTTCAAGTGTATATAGATAGTGGCTAGAGTGAAACAGCTGTAGCAGGGTTGTGGCCATAGACTAATCCAATTTCAAGTGTATATAGATAGTGGCTAGAGCGAAACAGCTGTAGCAGGGTTGTGGCCATAGACTAATCCAATTTCAAGTGTATATAGATAGTGGCTAGAGCGAAACAGCTGTAGCAGGGTTGTGGCCATAGACTAATCCAATTTCAAGTGTATATAGATAGTGGCTAGAGTGAAACAGCTGTAGCAGGGTTGTGGCCATAGACTAATCCAATTTCAAGTGTATATAGATAGTGGCTAGAGCGAAACAGCTGTAGCAGGGTTGTGGCCATAGACTAATCCAATTTCAAGTGTATATAGATAGTGGCTAGAGCGAAACAGCTGTAGCAGGGTTGTGGCCATAGACTAATGAGCTCGTCAAGAGTCACTAAAACTGACTAGATCGAAAAGTGAGGCGCCTGCAACAAAACTAATTTTTTTTAAACGCAGCATTTCAATGGTAACATTTTTGTCAGTTACAAACTTTCGATACATATCGGTAGTCAGACAAGCGAGAAAAAAACCGCGCCCACAAACACGAAAAAATCAGACGGGACGCACGTCAACTAGAAATAACTGACGTTTCAGAGCACTCGGCAGAGGCAGCCGATCGATTTTGGCAGAGTAATTAGCCGGCCCCAGCAGGGAGTGCACCTTCAAAGCGGTGGATAGCAACAGACTGGGAGGCTGGCTTAGCCATTCGGTTAAAGTTCGACCAGCTTCGATGGCTGATTCTGGCAGCTCGCTCTGATCCTGAGCATCAGTCGCTGTGGACAAGATGGCGCGTTTAATAGCGGCAATCCAAGCTGGGCCAGAGGGCAGCTTGAACATGATGATGAATACCAGGTAGAGAATGCGGAGCTTAGCCAATGCCAGACTCGATAATGAGCCGCACAGAGACGAAGTTGGCGCAGGCGCAACGAGCAGTTCGGAGGCGCGCGCACCGCTGGCAGCCAGGCAGATTAGATCAGGTAGATTAATCCTGCGGAAAATGCAGATATTGGTTAAATTGTTTCTTAGGCAGTTGCCATGGGCATTTTCAAGCTGTTTGCTAGAGCATTGCCATGGGGATTTTTAAGCCAGTTGCTAGGGCGTTGCCAAGGGGATTTTTAAGCCAGTTGCTAAGGCGTTGCTATGGGGATTTTTAAGCCAGTTGCTAGAGCATTGCCATGGGGATTTTTAAGCCAGTTGCTAGGGCGTTGCCATGGGGATTTTTAAGCCAGTTGCTAGGGCGTTGCTATGGGGATTTTTAAGCCAGTTGCTAGAGCATTGCCATGGGCATTTTCAAGCCGTTTGGTAGGGCGTTGCCATGGGGCTTTTTAAGCCAGTTGCTAGAGCGTTGCCATGGGGATTTTCAAGCCAGTTGCTAGGGCGTTGCCATGGGGATTTTTAAGCAAGTTGCTAGAGCGTTGCCATGGGGATTTTCAAGCAAGTTGCTAGGGCGTTGCTATGGGGATTTTCAAGCCAGATATATATAGTAATAAATTACTAAAGAAAAACAAATTAAACAAGCAGCAAACCTATCAGGCGGGAAGTAAGCGGCTAGAGAGAAATCCTTCGGATGATGCAAGCAGTTGTAGCCAAGCAAAGCCTCCATAGTGCCAAACGGGTCGGCTTTTGGGCCGCCGATGTCGCCGCGCAGGAAGGCTACGGCCGTGGACACAATAGACGGCATCACGGGAAGCGGATCGGCTCCGTTGCTTAGCAACAAGCGGACGCAATCGGCGTGCGATTTGTCAGCCAGAATGCTAAGCGGGCTCTGGTGAGCGGTGTTGACAATGTTAATAGCCTGCGGACAGTGCAGCACCAGGGCTCGGATCTGAGAAGGCATTGGTCAGAGATCCGAACCTTTAAGACTCGTACTATGAGTAGTATGAGTTCCATATTTTCTATAATCCATATTTTATTCGATATATCACTAATTTTATAGTGAATGGAATTCTTAGGATTTCAAGAATTCTACTAATTGTTGAATTCGAATAATCTGTAAACATGGAGTCTTGAGGCTTAGCAGTGTAAAGGATAAAGGTAGAGACGTTGGTAATTTATTTAACTTTCAAAATTTACTAAATTCTGACCTTTAAAACATCCAGCTATCCCAGTCAAAAGGACACTATCTAGATAGCGGTAAACACGCCCGACTCTCGCGCAGAGACCCCGGGTTCGATTCCGCGCGCAAACGCATTCATTTGGGGCTTGTGTGCACGAAAATTAGCAGGTGGTTGTCCTGCGATTCGTACACACGCCACAGTGAGTGCACATGCCTGACGATTAGACAGTCAAAGGGCCGATGTACACCCCGTGTGAGCGTGTCTATGAGTGCGTGCCTGCGTAGGTGCTCAGGAGCCAGCGGAATGGACAGAATAATGGCCTCAGAGCTGGTGCTGTGGGACTGTCGCCGAAGGCATTGCGCCAGGGTGCCCGCAGCCCTTCTTCTGTGTTGAGTATTTTATACACTCCGGCACTTGAAAGCAAATCTCACTGTTTTGCACTTTGCAAAGTGTTTTGCTCAGTCAAGTGTTTTGATTTTTGTGATTATTGACATCATCATGAGTGTGCAATCGAAAGAAGGCCAAAGGCACGGAATGCTCAAGCGATGGGAAAAGTGTGTTGCTACAGGTGGGGGGGGGGCCGTAGCCCAGCGGTAGCGCAGCTGCTCTGGTGTGCCAGCGACCCAGGCCCGATTCCAAGTGCAGTCACATTAATTTGGGGCTGAATTGGAATCTCAGCTTGGCTCTGCTCGTGCAATTAACGGCCTTGAGAGCCAACCTCCCAAGGCGCAGTGAAGTGTACATGCCTAACGATAATATAAAGTTAGGGCCGCTGTACACTCCTATGTGAGTGTGTGCCTGCGTACGTATCCGCGCGCTTGTATGCCTGCTCAGGGGAGTCGGCGGAATGGGCAGTAATGCCTCTCGCCGGTTGTGTGCCAATGTCGCTTAAAGTGCGCCAGGGTGCACACAACCCCCTGCCTCTAATAAAAAAATTATTAGACAATAGTCTACTTGAAGTATTTATTATAGAAGCTGGGCTACCATCTTTTCTTTTTATTTGTCTAAGTGTTGCTACCGGTGGAGACTGTGTTGGGAAGGCTGCCTTGAAGGTTGATGATGATGATGAATGATTACAATTCGTTTCTTTGAGGACAAAACATCGCTTTTTATTTCTTTGCTCTCGGATTAAGTGTCGGAACTTTCCGGACACACCTTGTATATCATACGCCAGAACACGGAGCTAATGAACCAATCACTCACAGCCTCGCAGTGGCCCTCGGTGGCCGCATAGACTAATGGCGTGTTGCCATTGGCATCGGTTGCCGTGCAGTCGGCTCCGTGCTGCAGCAGAAAGTCCACCCCGATGGCGTACAGAGCTGCGCAGTGCAGCGGGGTGCCATCGGAGCACGGATGCTCCATGACCGGGTCATCTTCGGGACCGAGAAAGTCAAGATTAAAAGCGACAGGCTCCGGCTTCACGTTGACAGGATAGCCGCGTTGAACCAGAGCTCGCATCGCTTCCATAGCAACGCTACCCTGGCAACTATAGAGTCGCCTAGCGGCGCTAAGTACGCAATCGTTGCCAATAGCAACGCAGCCAGAGTCTAGCAGAGCAAACAAGCGATCTCCGGTCAGAGCCGGTGAGCTCTGAAGAAGATCTTGGAATAGAGCAGTCTGAGCAGGGCCGGACACCAGCGACAGAAGCTGTGGCGCATCCTGCGGACTGAACTTGGCCAGGTGATACCGGATGTGCCTGCAGAGCTTGTAGCGCAAATTCCTCTGCGCATTAAATCGATCCGGCCGAGTTTCGGCCGCCTCCGTTACCAAGGCCAACACGGCTGGCAAATTGCCATAGACAAAGGCCAGCTCTAATAATTTATCGAACGAAGCGGCATTCTCATAGGCTATGGTTCTTAATAGTTCTTTAAGCAGCTGGGGACTGTGAGACTTCAGTATGTACTCCTGTTGGCGAGCGTCGGCCATGATGTTTTTGTAACACAGATTTGATCAGTTTTTTTGGGAGTTTTGTCTACAGTTCCTTCTGAAATAATTAAGAATTAGAAAACTAAGTTAGTGAACTATAGTATATTTGTGCAATTTAATGCAATAGACAGTCATTAATTATTTAAATAAACTTAACTAAATAGCCAGATACTAGCTCGTATAATAGCTAGATGGGCCACTCGAGCAAGTTTGCTTATAAGCTACTTTCAGTTCAGTAGTAAGTTAAACAGAGGCATTTTAATGCATTTTTAAAGCCAAGGCTCATTTATTGGCTCTTAGCCCCAGTTTAAACCCTCCAACCGCGCCTTTCCACACTACCCCCCCCCCGCCCCGCCCAATTTTTATTGCCTTTCTCAGAATTCCAGCCTAAAGCTGCCATGTACATTTCAGTGGACTGGCCAATGTACATTGTGGCTAAACCAATTAGCAAGCTGTTTACGCCTACAAGCTTGGGCTTCTAAACTTATTAAAGTAATCCCAGCTGCCTTTATTATAAAATAGCTTATATATTCTTCTTTGCTACTGAACTGAAAGTAGAAAGCTGCTTTATTAAGTATATATGCCTGAGTGGGCCCACTTAGTATAGATATTCTAGTTATGTGCTAATAACTAATCAGATTCATAGACAAGCGCCCTTTCCACTGAAACTTGAGCAGGCAACACTAAATCTAACCTAAGTCTTATTTACGAGCATATTAGCAAAATAAGTTTATCGAACAATAACACACAAATAAGACGGTTTCTAATTCTGCCGTTGTATTTACAAGCGCGCAAAAAAGTCTAGGCAAGGACCACTAGAAGTTACCGTTGTATCATAGGATGCAGCACGCCTAAAATTGTAAAAATTATTTGAAGGCTTTCATGTTTACGTGTATGGTGTATATAGCGATGCTTGCCTTCAAAAGAAGCATTCTATTAGACTGCTATAAAGAAACCCGCACTTGCAATAACTTTTTTTTACGATTCTCGTCTTGGTAACGGTTTCAACGGGCTTTAGCTGTTTATTAGAGTTATGTGAGGGTTGTAGCCTAGTGTTAAGAGCGTCGGACTCACGACTTTGAAGGTCGGGGGTTCGATTACCGATCCCACTGGGCAAGAAACTTAATTTGGTGCCAGCATTAGCTGGGATAATTGAAGGTGTGTGTGGCGACCCCGCAGTCCTTGGACTGAACAGCCGTACGCAGCCTTCAGATGCGCCGCGCAATAGCTGCGGCTGAGCTGTCGGTTGCACATCTGACCATTAGGGCAGGTGTAGTTATCAATATTATTAATAAAGATATCTTACTACCCTATGCTATATTATTTGATAGAAAACTAAAAATTAGATTATGGCTGAATGGCTGGAATCGCCCTGCAATAACTTTGGTAACTTCTAGTGGTCTTTAGAACCAAGATTAGCAGTGGCAAAACAAGCTTCACAAAGCGCTATTCAGGTAGTCAACAAACAGTTCAGTAACAGCGGCAGCATCAGTAGCCGCAGCAGCCGTGGCCGGTCTAGACCTCAGGCCAGTTAGAAACTGTTTCCTGCATCGTTGCAATTCGCCCATAGTCAGCTGCCTAGTATAGATGAGCCTGCGCTTACACCCGGCAATGATGAGTTCGTCACCCGGCAGGGCACCAGTCTGAGCAGCCATCACCCGTTGCATAACGTCGCGCGTCGCTGCGTCGAAATTCGGCAGAAAATCGGAAGCAGCTGACGGCCTAGACTGAGTGGATTGGTTAGGCCGATCCGGCGCTCGATTGAACAGCGCCTGGCACACATTCGAGCATAGTAACGGTTCCGCGTTAGGCGCCAGAACTAGAGGCGAATCCCAACGATTAGTAGCATTTGGCTCTTCAAATCTTGCGCACAATTGGTCGAATAGATCCTCAGGATAGCGATCCTCTACAGGCCGTTGAGCGTTCCAACTTTTAGCCGTTTCTGGCGACACGTCGCAATGTATAAGGCATTGAGTATGTCTGAGATGCTTCACAGAGCAGTACAGTTCGTATCTGTAGCCTTTGATATAGTTTAACGAATCTAATATTACAACATCAGTTGGTGATGCCGCTAAGCGTTGTTCAGTTTCAGATTTCAAACACGAGCGCGCCTCTTTTTCGGCCGCGGCGCCAGCATAGATGGCGGTCTTGACTGCGGCACCAGCTGTGGTAGAGCCGGATACACAGATCGATTCGTCTATGAGGCTGACCCGACGATCCGGGAACTTAACTGACAGGTACTCGATCAGCTGACGAGCTCGAGTCGACTTGCCCGATGAGGGAAGTCCGCAAAGCAGGACCAGTGGCAGAAGTGAGTAGGGTGTAGCCGGTAGGTGAGGGTCGTGGCCATAGACTAATCGGATTCTTATAGTTATATATATACATACAGCAGCTGAGGAAGTGGTCGTAGACTAATCGGAAACGTATATACAGCTAGCAGCTGAGGTTGTGGCCATAGACTAGCCAATCGGATACGTATATACAGCTAGCAGCTGGGGTTGTGGCCATAGACTAGCCAATCGGATACGTATATACAGCTAGCAGCTGGGGTTGTGGCCATAGACTAATCGGATACGTATATACAGCTAGCAGCTGGGGTTGTGGCCATAGACTAATCGGATACTTATAAACAGCTAGCAGCTGGGGTTGTGGCCATAGACTAATCGGATCCGTATATACAGCTAGCAGCTGGGGTTGTGGCCATAGACTAATTGAATCGATAATTTACACAAATACATTTAAATACATCCTTTATAAAAAATAAAACAATTAGGCAGAAAAAATTCCCAGCAACAAAGATAAAGAAGGCTGAGATAAACAAGCTCATAGCTTTTTTGGCAGAAACTTTTTTGTTGTATTTTTGACACTTAATTAAGGAAATATTTTTATCAAATCAAACAGAAATGTAAGCACCGGTTGTTAGCAGCATTGAGCTAATAGTTAGGCAGTTATAAAAATGCAGTATACAAGCTACATGTAATATTTCTTGTTGAATAATTAAGAACACACTAAAATAAATGTACATTTAGAAAGTTTGTAAATACGATGAATTAACAGCACCATATTAGCTATATAAAAAGTTAATAGCTTAGCTCAACTACATAAAATGCGATACAATATAGACCTGCAGAAAAACTTAAAACGGTAAAGTTGGCATCAATATAAAAATACACTGAATTTGAAATAATGCAAACTAAGCTGTTGTTTTAAAAGTACTTAAAGTGCTTTAAAAACTGGTTTTGATTTTATAATGAAACTATTTGATTTCGACAATGTGGTGGCTGATATAAGCGCTGTCTATACAGGTCCGCTCTAACTACCGAAAAGGCAGCGGTGTGAAATGTCTATGGCCAATCCTGCCAATATTGCCGCTATTACTTATACTAAGAGGACAGGAAAGGAGAAGGAATAGAGAGAGAAGATGAAGATGAGGAAATTCTGTTACTATGAACACCGTCACAACAACTACATGTTTGAAATCGAATGTCAACATTGTGACGAAAATCATATTTTAGGTGTCTAATCTTCAAAGTAGAAACGCGATCGTTTCCTCGGTGGAGACACGAATTCTGCTTCTTCTAGTGGAGGAGGAGGAGGCGGCGGGGGCGGCGGAGCCACAAAAGCAGCCTCAACAACAGACTTCGACTTTCGACCGCGTCTCTTATTTGGCTGATCTGCAGCAGCAGCAGAGATCGTGATTGGATCCACATTTTCTACATCAAGCTTCTTCTCGTTGCTAGTTGAATCTTGGCTTGGCAACGGTTCTGTGGGAACTGCTGCTGTTGCTGCTGCCTTCGATTTGCGACCTCCGCGACGCTTCTTCTCGGCGATGCCATCAGCGGCAACGGTGGCGGGCGGCTCGAGATCGTTGTTGGGATCTTGAATTAAATTTTAAAGTTGCTATGCGTGTAAGAACCTGATCAGTATTGCCTGATTGGTATTTCTATGCTGCTGGGTAACCAGTTGCTATGCAGCTATGCAAACAGTTGCTATGCGGCTTGATAAAACGTTTCTATGCAACTAGGTAACCCGTTGCTATGCAACTAGGAAAGCCATTGCTATGCAACTAGGTAAACCGTTGCTATGCAGCTTGGTAACCTGTTGCTATGCCGCTTGGTAACCTGTTGCTATGCAGCTTGGTAACCTGTTGCTATGCCGCTTGGTAACTTGTTTCTAAGCAGTTATGTAAACAGTTGCTATGCAGCTTGATAACCCGTTGCTATGTAGCTTGGTAACCTGTTGCTATGCCGCTTGGTAACCTGTTGCTATGCCGCTTGGTAACCTGTTGCTATGCAGCTTGGTAACCTGTTGCTATGCAGCTTGGTAACCTGTTGCTATGCCGCTTGGTAACCTGTTGCTATGCAGCTTGGTAACCTGTTGCTATGCAGCTTGGTAACCTGTTGCTATGCAGTTATGTAAACAGTTGCTATGCAACTAGGTAACCCGTTGCTATGCAGCTTGGTAACCTGTTTCTAAGCAGTTATGTAAACAGTTGCTATGCAGCTTGATAACCCGTTGCTATGTAGCTTGGTAACCTGTTGCTATGCCGCTTGGTAACCTGTTGCTATGCAGCTTGGTAACCTGTTGCTATGCAGCTTGGTAACCTGTTGCTATGCAGCTTGGTAACCTGTTGCTATGCAGTTATGTAAACAGTTGCTATGCAACTAGGTAACCCGTTGCTATGCAGCTTGGTAACCTGTTGCTATGCTGCTAGGTAACCAATTGTTATGCAATTGCAGTGAACTGCTACTACTATCACTGACCAACTGACGTAATCCTCATAATTTTACCATTCTGTCCGGATTTTTTCTTTCCATCAGCCTCGCAGTCGGCAGTCCCGCCGCCAACGTCAATCTGGCCGGACAACACGGCTTCGTAGTCCAATTCAACTGGAGCCCCGCCAGGGACCGCCAATCCGGCGTCATTTGTTTTACTTGTCGATTTCTTTTTACGACCCCGTCGTTTCTCGTCAGTTTTCTTTGACGATTCCTCTTCTTGGACGCAGCTACTATTAGTAGTAGCATTATTATCGGTTGGGGGTACAGCCGTGTTTTCGTCGGCATCGGTGGCGACAGCAGCTGATGGTTCCTCCTCTTCGGGTCGATAGTCTGTCCGGAAGTTGTACACAACCGGTTCGGCCGCAGCTTCTTCCCATGGCGCCGGCGCCTGATCTGGCAGGCGCTTGAACGCAAACTTGTAGACGCCGAAACCCGCCATGCCGGTGGTGTACCACCATTTCTCTACTCTGTAAAGACCGTCGTATCTGCGATTTGGGATTAAATAATGCTTTGCTCATTCATGAGATACTTTACATGTATTGTTAAGAAAGGGAAACTAATATGATGGGATAATTGGGGAGATATGAATATTTGGTTTGATTATTGTGACAACTGTGCTTTTAGGATAATTATGGATAAAGGAACAGTTGGGGATAATGGGAAAAATCAAGCAGTTCAGATAATTAGGGATAATGAGAAGAATCTTTGTAGTTGGGATAATTGGAGATTATGGGAAGAATCAAGCAGTTGGGATGATTAGAGATAATGGGAAAAATCATGTAGTTGGGATAATTGGGCATAATGGGAAGAACAATGTAGTTGGGATAATTGGGGATAATGGGAAAAATCATGTAGCTGGGATAATTGGCGATAATAAGAAAAATCATGTAGCTGGGATAATTGCCAATAATGGGAAGAATCAAGCAGTTAAGATAATTGGGGAATGAGGATTATGGAAAAAATCATGTAGCTGGGATAACTGGCGATAATAAGAAAAATCATGTAGCTGGGATAATTGCCAATAATGGGAAGAATCAAGCAGTTAAGATAATTGGGGAATGAGGATTATGGAAAAAATCATGTAGTTGGGATAATTAGGGATAATAAGAAAAATCATGTAGCTGGGATAATTGGCGATAATAAGAAAAATCATGTAGCTGGGATAATTGGGCATAATGGGAAGAACCATATAGTTGGGATAATTGGGGATAAAGATAAAATCATGTAGTTGGGAAATGGGAAGAATCAAGCAGGCGGGATAATTCCTCACCTATAATAGCCTTCAGGTGGGGCAAACTCGCTGCGCAACTTATAACCCCGAATAACTCGGACAGGCTGTCCATTCTCGGCCGAGCGCACCAGGGCGGCATTATTCCTGCTCAAAGCTTGATCCTTAGTCTGCGGCGCTGTGCGCAGATTTTTCGGATTCGATTTGGTGCCTTTCAAATCGCGACCGCCCTCGCCAGTGTAGGTGAAATGGCTGCCCAGATCGATGTCGTCCTCGTAGCCGCCGGACAGGGCGATCGAGTAGGCTCCGTCCGTGCCGCCGTGGATGCCGGCCACCGTTGGCCGGTGCAGTCCCGCTAGGCAGGCGTCAATTCGAGTCTCGAACAGGGTGCCCACGGCAACGCCGGCTATGGCGCCGTAGATGTTCGGCCGGTTTTTGGCCACCTTGGGTCGGTCGAATACGCTGCTACCGCTGGCAGCGGCTGCTCGGCGGGCTCGGCGACTGCCGCCTGGGGGCCGAAGGGGGGTTGAGACAGCGGATTAAAGAGACTATTGTACTAGCGAAGGATTCACACCTGTGTAATTTAACGTTTTAAAACTGGTCCATACACTGTAGATTCACACCTGGTCACACATCTGTGAGATTCACACCTGGTCACACTATAAGATTCACACCTGGTCACACATCTATAAGATTCACACATGGTCACACTATAAGATTCACACCTAATTTCAGTATTAGAATCACACTAAATCATTATATAAGATTTACACTAGGTCACACTATAAGATTCACACTAGGTCACAAATCTATAAGATTCACACTAGGTCACAAATCTATAAGATTCACACTAGGTCACAAATCTATAAGATTCACACTAGGTCACAAATCTATAAGATTCACACAAGGTTACAGATCTATAAGATTCACACTAGGTCACAAATCTATAAGATTCACACTAGGTCACAAATCTATAAGATTCACACAAGGTTACAGATCTATAAGATTCACACTAGGTCACAAATCTATAAGATTCACACTAGGTCACAAATCTATAAGATTCACACTAGGTCACAAATCTATAAGATTCACACTAGGTCACAAATCTATAAGATTCACACAAGGTTACAGATCTATAAGATTCACACTAGGTCACAAATCTATAAGATTCACACTAGGTCACAAATCTATAAGATTCACACTAGGTCACAAATCTATAAGATTCACACAAGGTTACAGATCTATAAGATTCACACTAGGTCACAAATCTATAAGATTCACACTAGGTCACAAATCTATAAGATTCACACTAGGTCACAAATCTATAAGATTCACACTAGGTCACAAATCTATAAGATTCACACAAGGTTACAGATCTATAAGATTCACACTAGGTCACAAATCTATAAGATTCACACTAGGTCACAAATCTATAAGATTCACACAAGGTTACAGATCTATAAGATTCACACTAGGTCACAAATCTATAAGATTCACACTAGGTCACAAATCTATAAGATTCACACAAGGTTACAGATCTATAAGATTCACACTAGGTCACAAATCTATAAGATTCACACTAGGTCACAAATCTATAAGATTCACACAAGGTTACAGATCTATAAGATTCACACTAGGTCACAAATTTATAAGATTCACACTAGGTCACAAATCTATAAGATTCACACTAGGTCACAAATCTATAAGATTCACACTAGGTCACAAATCTATAAGATTCACACAAGGTTACAGATCTATAAGATTCACACTAGGTCACAAATCTATAAGATTCACACTAGGTCACAAATCTATAAGATTCACACTAGGTCACAAATCTATAAGATTCACACTAGGTCACAAATCTATAAGATTCACACAAGGTTACAGATCTATAAGATTCACACTAGGTCACAAATCTATAAGATTCACACTAGGTCACAAATCTATAAGATTCACACAAGGTTACAGATCTATAAGATTCACACTAGGTCACAAATCTATAAGATTCACACAAGGTTACAAATCTATAAGATTCACACTAGGTCACAAATCTATAAGATTCACACTAGGTCACAAATCTATAAGATTCACACAAGGTTACAGATCTATAAGATTCACACTAGGTCACAAATTTATAAGATTCACACTAGGTCACAAATCTATAAGATTCACACTAGGTCACAAATCTATAAGATTCACACTAGGTCACAAATCTATAAGATTCACACAAGGTTACAGATCTATAAGATTCACACTAGGTCACAAATCTATAAGATTCACACTAGGTCACAAATCTATAAGATTCACACTAGGTTACAGATCTATAAGATTCACACATGGTCACGAATCTAAGACTCACACTAAGTGACAAATCTATAAGATTCACACTAGGTCACTAAAATATTCACTCTATGTCACATGTATAAGATTCACTCCAGTCCACTGCAAGACGCACAGCGCCCACCGTAAGATTCACACTAAATACGAGCTAGGCCTAAACTAGCTAAAAATCACACAAATAGATAGCATGTAAGACACCTCAGCAGCCTTCCCTCTACTACTCACCGCCCTCGCCATCGCTGTCCTCATCTTCGCTGTCGTACTCATCATCGTCGTCGTCAGAGCCGCGACCGCGCCGACCCGACGACGGCACCCAGTTCTCCTCACCGCTGTCGTCTTTGCCGTAGCCGTCACACTGGCCAATGTACTGCGGCGCCGGCCGGCCCTCAAGCCTGCGACTCGACCGCCTGGGCGCTTCGTTGAATTCAGCCGCCAAACGGCGAGCTAAAACGGCGTCGGAATCGGCGTCCTGGACAGCTTCGGGCTCGCCGGCTGCGTCAGATGATCGGCTGACAGGTTTCGGCTTGTTAGACTGTCGGCGATTCTTATTATTAGAGATCAAAGACTGCCGCTTCTTAGACGCCGCAGCCGTTGGCAGCTTAGAAATCGAAGGCTTTGTCCATCGTTTCGGTGGCGAATTTAAAGCGCCGAGTTCGCCAAGAATGCGCCGATTTTCGGCGAGATTTTTCAGACGACGCTGTTCGTATTCGCTTAGAGACATGGCTTATTAGCTGGGAATGGTGGATGAATGTGCGATCAACAAGTACTGAATGAACTCGAATTGAACCATTTATTCTGAAGCCTAAATCAAATCTTTCCTGAACTACTCCATTTTAGCCTGAAGGATGGCTTAAAGCGTGATTTAATATAGCCTGAAGTAGAGTCTAAATCTAGCCTGAACTAGACCCTGAATCTAGCCTGAACTAGACCCTGAATCTAGCCTGAAGTAGAACCTGAATCTAGCCTGAAGTAGACCCTGAATCTAGCCTGAAGTAGACCCTGAATCTAGCCTGAACTAGACCCTGAATCTAGCCTGAACTAGACCCTGAATCTAGCCTGAAGTAGATCCTGAATCTAGCCTGAACTAGACCCTGAATCTAGCCTGAACTAGACCCTGAATCTAGCCTGAAGTAGACCCTGAATCTAGCCTGAAGTAGACCCTGAATCTAGCCTGAACTAGACCCTGAATCTAGCCTGAACTAGAGCCTGAATCTAGCCTGAAGTAGACCCTGAATCTAGCCTGAAGTAGACCCTGAATCTAGCCTGAAGTAGACCCTGAATCTAGCCTGAAGTAGAGGCTGAAACTAGACTTGAGAACTAAATCAAACCCGATTTAGTCATACAGAAATCTATTTAATAATTCAGGCTAACAGTTTGAGTTTTTTAAACTAGAGAAAGAAATTTTAAAGCAGCAAAATCCTGCATCTTATAGAAGACAACAATGCCGCAAGCAGAAAAACTCAGCACTTGTATTTGTTGAAACTTATTAACTTAAGAGAGCTAACTTCCATATACTAAAAATGGTTTGTAATTGTAATACACTAAATTGCTATAACACACGTACAATATTGGTCTGTAAATTATTTCAACGCGATCGAAGATCTTTTACAATTCGACTGTTAATTGATTAAAAGTACATATATTGTACTTTTGCAAAAAAATGACGCAAAGAATTATCAATGAAAATAACTGACGCTGTCTAATCCCCATCGCCGAATCCCATAACGCTGTCAAGGAATTTGGCGAATTTCTCCGGTTCGCCTCGAGGAAACGGTTTCAACTGGCTTACGGGGGTCAGGCGTTTAAGGGCGTCTTCAAGGTCGACGCATACCGTTGTGTCCAGGTGTCCGTCTCTGGAACAGGGGACACATTAATTACTTATTAGTTTTATATTATATTTGTTGGCGTGGCTGTTAGGGGTCATAGTCTATGGCTGTTAGGGTTAATCGTCTATGGCTGTTAGGGTTAATCGTCTATGGCTGTTAGGGTTAATTGTCTATGGCTGTTAGGGTTAATTGTCTATGGCTGTTAGGGGTAATTGTCTATGGCTGTTAGGGTTAATTGTCTATGGCTGTTAGGGGTAATTGTCTATGGCTGTTAGGGGTATTTGTATATGGCTGTTGGGGTCATAGTCTGGCTGTTGAGGCTATAACCTATGGCTGTTTGGGTCATGATTTATGGCTTTTAGGGGTCATAGTCTATAGCTGTTAGGGGTCATAGTCTATGGCTGTTAGGGGTCATACTCTATGGCTGCTGGGGAAATTGTCTATGGCTGTTGGGGGTCATAGTCTATGACTGTTAGGGGGTCATAGTCTATGGCTGTTAGGGGTAATTGTCTATGGCTGTTAGGGTTAATTGTCTATGGCTGTTGGGGGTATTTGTCTATGGCTGTTGGGGTCATAGTATTTGTCTATGGCTGTTGTGGTTATAGTCTGGCTGTTGAGGCCATAACCTATGGCTGTTTGGGTCATGATTTATGGCTTTTAAGGGTCATAGTCTATAGCTGTTAGGGGTCATAGTCTATGGCTGCTGGGGTAATTGTCTATGACTGTTAGGGGGGTCATAGTCTATGGCTGTTGGGGGTCATTGTCTATGACTGTTAGGAGTAATTGTCTATGGCTGTTAGGGCTCATAGTCTATGGCTGTTGGGGGTCATAGTCTATGGCTGTTGGGGGTATTTGTCTATGGCTGTTGTGGTTATAGTCTGGCTGTTGAGGCCATAACCTATGGCTGTTTGGGTCATGATTTATGGCTTTTAAGGGTCATAGTCTATAGCTGTTAGGGGTCATAGTCTATGGCTGCTGGGGTAATTGTCTATGACTGTTAGGGGGGTCATAGTCTATGGCTGTTGGGGTCATTGTCTATGACTGTTAGGAGTAATTGTCTATGGCTGTTAGGGCTCATAGTCTATGGCTGTTGGGGGTCATAGTCTATGGCTGTTGGGGGTATTTGTCTATGGCTGTTGTGGTTATAGTCTGGCTGTTGAGGCCATAACCTATGGCTGTTTGGGTCATGATTTATGGCTTTTAAGGGTCATAGTCTATAGCTGTTAGGGGTCATAGTCTATGGCTGCTGGGGTAATTGTCTATGACTGTTAGGGGGGTCATAGTCTATGGCTGTTGGGGGTCATTGTCTATGACTGTTAGGAGTAATTGTCTATGGCTGTTAGGGCTCATAGTCTATGGCTGTTGGGGGTCATAGTCTATGGCTTTTAGGGGTCATAGTCTATGGCTGCTGGGGTAATTGTCTATGGCTTTTAGGGGTCATAGTCTATGGCTGTTGGGGGTCATAGTCTATGGCTGTTGGGGGTCATAGTCTATGGCTGTTGGGGGTCATAGTCTATGG
This sequence comes from Macrostomum lignano, assembly GCA_002269645.1. Classification (NCBI taxonomy): domain Eukaryota; kingdom Metazoa; phylum Platyhelminthes; family Macrostomidae; genus Macrostomum; species Macrostomum lignano. The sequence goes on along the minus strand of NIVC01002851.1, from coordinate 56,057 downwards.
CTGTTTGGGTCATGATTTATGGCTTTTAGGGGTCATAGTCTATGGCTGCTGGGGTAATTGTCTATGGCTTTTAGGGGTCATAGTCTATGGCTGTTGGGGGTCATAGTCTATGGCTATTGAGGTAATTGTCTATGGCTGTTGGGGGGTCATAGTCTATGGCTGTTAGGGGGTCATAGTCTATGGCTGTTAGGGGGTCATAGTCTATGGCTGTTGGTGGGTCATAGTCTATGCTAATTTGGGTCAGAGTGGAGTCTATGGCTGTTGGGGGTAATTGTCTATGGCTGTTGGGAGTCATTGTCTATGGCTGCTAGGGGTCATAGTCTATGATTGTTGGGGTCATATATTATGGCTGTTGGGGGTCTTCGAAGGGGTCATAATCCACTGCAATTCAAAGCTACAAAACATGGAAATTGAATTTATTACTTGCCTAGCAACCCGGTGAGCCAGTTCAGTTTGATGATTATGCATCAAATCGTCGTTGACAACAACTAGTAAACGTTTTCCGGCATTCAATGACTCCAACACGCTGCCAGCTCCGGCGTGGCTAATCACTAATCCTGCGGCGGCGATATCGGCAGCCAGGGACGGTTTAAATCGATAGTAACTAACGGAGAACCGACCCTCTAATGGGTAATCCCGAGCAGTGTGAGCTACAGGTTCGTAATCGCCTCGACCTATTTGCATAACTAAGCCGTGATAGCCCAGCTGGTCGCAGAGGATTTTATGCAATTCCGGAGAATCTAATCGGCGGATTAAAGCGTCGAAAGAAGTTGTGCCGACAGTGGCAAATACGTTGGGCATAGCGACTGGCTCTTTGTTATTGGTCTTTATCTTTGCTGCACTGTCTGAAGTTGTCCTGGTGTCTTGGTCTGGAAAGCGTTGAGTGAAGAATATCATTGTATGGAAATCTGGCAGTTACCCTTGTGTCCGCCAATTTCACTTTTTCAGCCCCGTGTCTGTCAGTTTTCACTAATGTCTGTCAGTTCCCACTTGTGTCTGTCAGTTCCCACTTGTGTCTGTCAGTTCCCACTTATGTCTATCAGTTCCCACTAATGTCTGTCAGTTCCCACTTGTGTCTGTCAGTTCCCACTTATGTCTGTCAGTTCCCACTAATGTCTGTCAGTTCCCACTTGTGTCTGTCAGTTCCCACTTATGTCTGTCAGTTCCCACTTGTGTCTATCAGTTCCCACTAATGTCTGTCAGTTCCCACTTGTGTCTGTCAGTTCCCACTTGTGTCTGTCAGTTCCCAGTAATGTCTGTCAGTTCCCACTTATGTCTGTCAGTTCCCAGTAATGTCTGTCAGTTCCCAGTTGTGTCTGTCAGTTCCCAGTAATGTCTGTCAGTTCCCACTTGTGTCTGTCAGTTCCCAGTAATGTCTGTCAGTTCCCACTTGTGTCTGTCAGTTCCCACTTATGTCTATCAGTTCCCACTAATGTCTGTCAGTTCCCACTTGTGTCTGTCAGTTCCCAGTAATGTCTGTCAGTTCCCACTTGTGTCTGTCAGTTCCCACTTATGTCTGTCAGTTCCCACTTGTGTCTGTCAGTTCCCAGTAATGTCTGTCAGTTCCCACTTATGTCTGTCAGTTCCCACTTATGTCTGTCAGTTCCCACTAATGTCTGTCAGTTCCCACTTATGTCTGTCAGTTCCCACTTATGTCTGTCAGTTCCCACTTGTGTCTGTCAGTTCCCAGTAATGTCTGTCAGTTCCCACTTGTGTCTGTCAGTTCCCAGTAATGTCTGTCAGTTCCCACTTGTGTCTGTCAGTTCACACTGTCTGTCAACACCCCCTCTCGTTGGGTCTATTAGTTTCACCTGTGTCTTTCAGTTCTCTACTGTGTTTACCAGCTCTTCCTTCTCTGTACAGTTCCTTGTGTCAGTAGTCCCTCTGGGTGCCAGTTCCCCTGTGTCAGTCCCCTGTGTCGTGTGTCAGTTGCACCTGTGTCAGTTCCTCTGGGTTGTCAGTCCACCTGTGGGCCAGTTTCCCTGTGTGTCAGTTCCCCCGTTTGTCAGTTACACCTGTGTGTCAGTTCTTCTGGATGTCAGTCCACCTGTGTGTCAGTTCCTCTGGGTGTCAGTTGCACCTGTGTGTCAGTTCCTCTGGATGTCAGTCCACCTGTGTGTCAGTTCCTCTGGATGTCAGTTGCACATGTGTGTCAGTTCCTCTGGATGTCAGTTGCACATGTGTCAGTTCCTCTGGATGTCAGTTGCACATGTGTGTCAGTTCCTCTGGATGTCAGTCCACCTGTGTGTCAGTTCCTCTGGATGTCAGTTGCACATGTGTCAGTTCCTCTGGATGTCAGTTGCACATGTGTGTCAGTTCCTCTGGATGTCAGTCCACCTGTGTGTCAGTTCCCTGTCTGCAAACTCCCATTGTGTCTGTCAGTTCCCCTTCTCCCCCTTGTGTCAGCTTCCCTTCAACACACATAAAACCCCTTGCATACCTCAACAAAAGCAACAACCAATCAAAGAGTGAATCAGTAGGCCTGGGAGAACTTCTTCCCCCTAAATCGATTCCTATTATCGAGCTGCTCCCGCCGGCAGATGAACAAATTGTAGCGAGCCGCCTGACACTCGGCCGGCACGTCGGCTTTGGGATCGCGCAGGCAGTCCAACGGCGTCCTTCGATCACGTTTAACGCAATCGGATAGCAACAAGCAGAGTCGCAGCTCCTCTTTAAGATGAGTACACGCTTTGGGTCCGAATAGAGTGGCTGAGTCTTGTTGCGGGCTTTTAGTAGAAGAAGAAGTCGAAGACTCAGCGGGCGGTGATGACATTTAGAAATGAAAAAATTTATGGCAATGGCATGAGTAGCCGGTGGTAGATTCGAGACTATAATAGCATGCATGGAGTAAATTTGATTATTGTAACAAAAAACTCATTAAATTATGCAGACGCCTGTTGATATTGCTGCAAGTGAATTGTTGTTGTTGTGTGAACTGCTGTGGCTGTTGTGTGTGAATCGTTTTGTCTGTACGTGAATCGTTACTATGCGATTTGTTGGGCCTGAAAAGTTGTAGGGTTATGAGGTGTCTAATAAACAAGGCACAAACTGAAGGACTAAGTGTGCTCACTTGATGAACTAAATTATTTATTATCCTGGTATCATTTTTACAAGAAAAAAATGAAGTTAAACTAGCAAATTAACTATTGGAATTTAATACAAAAAAGCATGATCAGTATATATAGCATGTTTACATGATATATATTGTATATATAGTATACTTATATTATAAATACGTATCCAACAACACTTACTTGTTTAATATATTGCAAAAATAACTTATATTGCACAGGTGCCTAAGCGCAGTGGAGGCCATAATAGAGCATAGAGGTATTTACAATGAGATGAGATGGGAGTCATAAACCTGCGGATGAGTGAGTCAGTCAGCTAGTCATTTTGAGTCTTTTCCAGTAGTTCCTTTGCACACAAGGTGGATGGAGATTTTTATCAGCTGGCTAATGTTCTGGCTAATGATAAATTCTGAATGTTCTGACATTTCGACTGACTGACAGGGGTTGCAAATAGGACTTTGACTTAGGCTTAGGATGTATGCTAGAGCTCGAGGTTTTGTTTGAGTCAAACTCGTGGCCGAAAATTAACATTTAAAAAAAGTGCGCTTATCTACTAGTGAACATAAGTGAGCATAATTCGCGTTTTTTCGCCATTATAAATGGTAAAATTAAACATATATCCTTATCATATACTCGTAGCAATGTACACACGGGCGAGGCCAGTCAGACACAGGGTGCAGGAAGGGGCAAATAATAAGTCTCTTGTGTGACACAATCTCGAATGAAAACCGCTGTTCTGCAGTCAAAACAAATAAAATTTAAACAAACCCAGCAAAAAGCTGCTTTTTGCCAGTATAAGCAGACTTCTGTTAATCGTTTAAACACGGTACGACATGACTATCTGATATCCGCAGATAAAGCTATATAGAAGTCATGCAGTTGGATCTAAAATTTGACGTTCTTACAGTAGATTTTCTTCTGCTGCTAACTGCTGGCGCAGTACTTCAAGATGACGACGCCTACGACGTTTAAATACAATAAAACAGATCGACACGAAAAATGTAACAACACCAACAACACCAACACCAACAACAATAAAAAAAATCACGTAAGCATCGGATTGACCAGCCTCACTACCAGAACCGCAGGCAGCTGAATATAACCTGGAGTAATCGGCTCCATCATTGCACTGATTATCAGCCGGACAAGCCTCAGACCGGCCAATCTGTGGAGACTCTTCAAAAGCCAACAGACTATGCACCGCCGTGAGACAATCCGAAGCCATCAGCACCGGCTCCAATTGCTGCTTATTGTAAGTTGTAGTAGTTGATTTTAATTTTAAATTGACGCACATTTCACACCTGCTACTAGAAGTAGCGATAGTCCCACTGTAAATAAAATAGTTGTTTATGAGAGGATAGATGAGCTCCAACTTGGACACGAATACGGATTTGAACGTAATAAATATATCAGTACATATTAGATTAAATAAACTACGAGTACAGTCACCAAAACATTGGAAGGGCCATATCATCACATGGAATATGAGCAAGGTTGTACAATAAACTAGATGCGTGAACTGCACAGCCAGCCACCCAGATCCTCAGTTGCTGGGCCACCAGCCTCCCAGATCCTCAGTTGCTGGGCCACCAGCCTCCCAGATATTCAATTGCTGGGCCAGCCTCCCAGATCCTCAGTTGCGCAATATTGACAAGTTTCCTAATGAGAAACTTTCTATTCGATCGGCAGAACATGTCGCTTCAAAATGAGATATTCGAAACATTTTTATCCTTATACAAAGGATAGTTTATGGCTAAAGCCAAAAACAAACACAGAAACTACTCACTTCTCTTGAAACAGCATTGGTTTCGAATCATTGAATTTAGTTACAGTCAAGCAGCCATTGGCCTGAGGCTTCCAGTATTTGAAACACTGCCGAGTGCCGGCCGAGCAGCGGAACAGGCCGACTCGAACTGGCGAGGAGAGGTCCAACGGCGGTCTGTAGGGCGCTTCGTTGGCTCGGTTTTTATCTGTGAATTTAGGAAGGGGAGAGACGCGATTTGTACTTTTGCCGTACCAAGCAGTTCAATAAGCTACTGAGGCGTCTGGCTGGGCGCTTGTAGACTGATCTGAAAGATCTGGGAGGCTGGCCCAGCTACTGAGGATCTGGGAGGCTGGCCCAGCAACTGAGGATCTGAGAGGCTGGCCCAGCAACTGAGGATCTGGGAGGCTGTGGCCCAGCAACTGACACTCTGGGAGGCTGGCCCAGCAACTGATGATCTGGGAGGCTGGTGGCCCAGCAACTGAGGATCTGGGAGGCCGGCTCAGCAACTGAGGATCTGGGAGGCCGGCCCAGCAACTGAGGATCTGGGAGGCTGGTGGCCCAGCAACTGAGGATCTGGGAGGCTGGCCCAGCAACTGAGGATCTGGGAGGCTGGTGGCCCAGCAACTGAGGATCTGGGAGGCTGGCCCAGCAACTGAGGATCTGGGAGGCTGGTGGCCCAGCAACTGAGGATCTGGGAGGCTGGCCCAGCAACTGAGGATCTGGGAGACTGTGGGCCAGCAACTGACACTCTGGGAGGCTGGCCCATGAACTGAGGATCTGGGAGGCTGGTGGCCCAGCAACTGAGGATCTGGGAGGCTGGCCCAGCAACTGAGGATCTGAGAGGCTGTGGCCCAGCAACTGACTCTAGGGATCTGGGAGGGTAGAGGAGACGGCATCAACTTTTTTACTAAAGCATCAGATCAAAAACTGTTAAGCATCATTATAATCTGCAAAATTTTGTGTTAAAAAAACGGTACTGTATTTGTTAGAAGTCACTTCAACAGAGATTCAGAAATTCAGAAACATTAACTCTTGGCTTTACACTGTACTAGAAAAGCTTCGTGATCCTTTTGATCTGATCTGAAATTTTTAATTGCAAAATTTGAAATTTGAAATTTCAGCGTAAGATTCTGGATTTAAAATATTTTTTTATTAAGTGCATGGTGGCCCAGTAACTGAGGATCTGGGAGGCTGGCCCACCAACTGACACTAGGGATCTGGGAGGCTGTGGCCCAGTTTTTTACTAAAGCATCAGATCAAAAACTGTTAAGCATCATTATAATCTGCAAAATTTTGTGTTAAAAACGGTACTGTATTTGTTAGAAGTCACTTCAACAGAGATTCAGAAACATGAACTCTTGGCTTTACACTGTACTAGAAAAGCTTCGTGATCCTTTTGATCTGATCTGAAGTTTTAAATTTGAAAATTTACATTTTTCATTAGCTGCATTCATTTTACCAATCACATATTTATACCGAGAATTTATGAGGTAGAGTATAAGAATTTAAGTAGAAAAAACTATTGTAGTGTGCAAATTGTGTTTTCTAGTTGAAAAGCATTTTTGAACATATTGTCGTATTGCTTCATATTACAGATGCTTCATAATTTTTCTTCGTTTACGTTCTACTGACAAAGTAGCATGCGACGGAAGTATAATTAGCCATTTTGCCTGGGAAATTCCACTACAGCGTGCTACCAGACTCTTTAGGGAGGCCCTTCAGAGTCAAGGCACACTCTGGACGACGAACCTCACGAGAGCCAATCAAGTTGGCTCTCTGAGCAGCCTCTGGGCATCGATCAAATTGGACCATCGTTAAGATTCTGCACGAGAGCCTCGGCTCGCTGGGTCGCAACTCAGCGGGTCGCCATCATAAGCTCGAAAAATCACATCGTCGAAAACTTATTTAGCAACCACCATCACAAGCTTGAAAAGGCACAAGCTCTAACCCTAACCCCAAGGCACTAACCCTAACCCTAAGACACAAGCTCTAACCCCAACCCCAACCTTGCTAAACCCTACCTTAAGGCACAAGCACTAACCCTAACCCTATTCGAGCTTGTGATGATGGTTGCTAAACCAGTTTTCGACGATATGATTTTTCGAGCTTATGACTTTTCGAGCTTGTGATGGTGGATTCTTTTTGAAAATGTGATTTTTCGAGCTTGTGATGGGCCCCCAACTGAGCGCTGACCAGATTTCACCGACCTCGTGCTCAAAGTTGGTTGAAAGCATTCCCACTAGTAAGGAAACTTGAGGTCAACATTTGACGATGCTCAGCTAAAATTCCGACGCTGATGGCGGCCATCTTGGTCCTGCAAGCGTTAGCGCAGAAGCGGCCGCCGACCCTCGATAGAGGCATCTTCTTCCACAGGGACAACAACTCTTAACAACTGTGGAGCGACCAGGGAGCTTCTGCAGAGGAGCCGTAGCCAAAAAGACGTTAGCCAGGCTGTAGCTCGAGTCCAAGTGCAGTCACATTAATTTGCGGCTAAATTGGAATCTCGGCTTTGGGCTCTGCTCGTGCAATAACCGCTCATCGAAGGTCAACTCCCAAGGCACAGCGAAGTGTACATGCCTAAACGATAAATAAAGTTAGGGCCGCTGTACACTCCTGTGCATATGCATACGCATGCATACGCATCCGCACGCTTGTGTGCCTGCTCAGGGGGGAGTCAGCAGAATGGGCAGTAATGCCTCTCGCCGGTTGTGTGACAATGTCGCTTAAAGTGCGCCAGGGTGCACACAGCCCCTGCTTCTTTACTCTGTAAAGAGCTTCTGTGGGCGACGCAGCTTGTCCAGCTGCCACACCCGGCATATTCGCCGGACCTTGCGCCTATTGACTTCTTCTTCTTCCAGAATGAAGCAAAAGAGGAAAGGAGCTCGATGTCATCCTACAAACTGAGCTGGACCATTTTACCAAAGCCGAACTCAAAGCCCTATTGGATTAAGTGTAGAAAACCTGTGGACGCGCAACACGGAGTCTAAAATTGTAGCTCAAAAACGCGACGCGACACAGAACATGTTATCTTTCGTATCGAATGCAGGCAAAGTACTAATTAGATGACGAGGCATCTAGGCTTGATAAGTCATAGTTACTCTTGCCGTTTACCCAAAACCGCATCGCGCTGCAACACTATCTGCCTTGACTCCTGCAGCGACGCGACACCGGAAATTTCCGAAATTGCAACAAACGGTCGGATGCCTTTTTCCACTTATTCTAATAAGGAGTCAAAGTTGCTTGGATGCGTGGTTCCTCCGGTTTGCAGAATTGCAGACACGATGCTGCAGTTTATAAAAAACCACGCTAATTAATGCGCGACGGTAGGAACTAATAACGTCACTAGTAAAAAGGAACTTCCAATAGTAAGGTTTATGACAAGGTTTTTACAGAAATTGTTTTAGATCCCTTTTAGTTGCTAACTGTAGGTCAGCAAGTTGCTTTTATAAATGAAAAAATACAGATTAGTGCGAAAATTCCATAGTCTTTTTGGAAGGATCACAACATATAAAATTCTATATAGATAATACAATTTATGCATGCAAACCCCGGACCATAAATGTTCACTTCTAGGAAAAAATACATTTGATCAACAGAAGAGCTGATGACAAAATTACTTTGTTGACATACTCGTATGAAGCTTTGGTCCGGTGAGCTAAAAAACAAAAAATCACATTATGGGACGATTTTCATTAACGTGGGGATGATTCTCATTAAGGTAGAGGGTGATTCTCATCTAGGTAGAGGGTGATTCTCATCAAGGTAGAGGGTGACTCTTGTTAAGATATGTATCAGGTAGAGGGCGATTCTCATTAAGGTAGAGGGTGATTCTCATCTAGGTAGAGGGCGATTCTCATTAAGGTAGAGGGTGATTCTCATCAAGGTAGAGGGCGATTCTCATCAAGGTAGAGGATGACTCTTATTAAGATGTGTATCAGGTAGAGGGCGATTCTCATCAAGGTAGAGGGTGATTCGCATCAAGGTAGAGGGCGATTCTCATCAAGGTAGAGGGTGATTCTCATCAAGGTAGAGGGCGATTCTCATCAAGGTAGAGGATGACTCTTATTAAGATGTGTATCAGGTAGAGGGTGATTCTCATCAAGGTAGAGGGTGATTCTCATCAAGGAAGATGGTGATTCTCATCAAGGTAGAGGATGACTCTTCTAGTAGAGGGTGATTCTCATCAAGGTAGAGGGTGATTCACATTCAGGTAGAGGATGACTCTTATTAAGATGTGTATCAGGTAGAGGGTGATTCTCATCAAGGTAGAGGGTGATTCTCATCAAGGTAGAGGGTGATTCTCATCAAGGTAGAGGGTGATTCTCATCAAGGTAGAGGGTGATTCTCATCAAGGTAGAGGGTGATTCTCATCAAGGTAGAGGGTGATTCTCATCAAGGTAGAGGGCGATTCTCATCAAGGTAGAGGATGACTCTTATTAAGATGTGTATCAGGTAGAGGGTGATTCTCATCAAGGTAGAGGGTGATTCTCATCAAGGTAGAGGGTGATTCTCATCAAGGAAGATGGTGATTCTCATCAAGGTAGAGGATGACTCTTCTAGTAGAGGGTGATTCTCATCAAGGTAGAGGGTGATTCACATTCAGGTAGAGGATGACTCTTATTAAGATGTGTATCAGGTAGAGGGTGATTCTCATCAAGGTAGAGGGTGATTCTCATCAAGGAAGATGGTGATTCTCATCAAGGTAGAGGATGACTCTTCTAGTAGAGGGTGATTCTCATCAAGGTAGAGGGTGATTCACATTCAGGTAGAGGATGACTCTTATTAAGATGTGTATCAGGTAGAGGGCGATTCTCATCAAGGTAGAGGGTGATTCTCATCAAGGTAGAGGGTGATTCTCATCAAGGTAGAGGGTGATTCTCATCAAGGTAGAGGGTGATTCTCATCAAGGTAGAGGATGACTCTTCTAGTAGAGGGTGATTCTCATCAAGGTAGAGGGTGATTCACATTCAGGTAGAGGATGACTCTTATTAAGATGTGTATCAGGTAGAGGGTGATTCTCATCAAGGTAGAGGGTGATTCTCATCAAGGAAGATGGTGATTCTCATCAAGGTAGAGGATGACTCTTCTAGTAGAGGGTGATTCTCATCAAGGTAGAGGGTGATTCACATTCAGGTAGAGGATGACTCTTATTAAGATGTGTATCAGGTAGAGGGCGATTCTCATCAAGGTAGAGGGTGATTCTCATCAAGGTAGAGGGTGATTCTCATCAAGGTAGAGGGTGATTCTCATCAAGGTAGAGGGTGATTCTCATCAAGGTAGAGGATGACTCTTATTAAGATGTGCATCAGGTAGAGGGTGATTCTCATCAAGGTAGAGGATGACTCTTATTAAGATGTGTATCAGGTAGAGGGCGATTCTCATCAAGGTGTGTCAGGTAGACTTCTTATAAAGGGATGAGTTAGGTAGATAGAGATTCACACAAAGGATGCAAACAAACAAGCAAGTCTTAATAACGCAAAAACATGAGAAATGCTTACTAGCCAATAGAAACGCCTTGATCTCAGTTGAATTCTCAAATACAGCCAGACGAGGTGCCCGATACTTCATCCAAGCTTCGTCAATTTCTTTCAACGCAATCGGTTTAGACGAGATGAAGAAACAGCGGCCATTGAAGGCCAGCCAATCGCGACCACAGTAGCCGGGCTTGGGCACGCTGACCGTCAGCTCTTGGATGCCAGTCATGCTGTCGCTAGCTGCTCGGTGATAGGACACCGTCAGGACGTTCGTGCTGACAAAGGTTCAAATGTGGGCATTGTTAAAATAATAGTTGCTGATCTGAGCATCTGGGATCTGAGAGGCTGTTGTTAGTGATTAGCTAAAAGCACAATCAAAGTGATTCTAATATTGTAATCAGAGATGCAAGGTGCGAGAGTGTTTTGTGTACTAGTCAAGCCATTCCGTTAAATAATTTTGTGAACTATTGCTAGTACATAACATAGAACACAAGCAGGAATACAGATGTAGGAAGATATAAAGAAGCGATCCGTCACATTATTAGTAGTGATGATTGGCTCATACTTGTCTAAGGCCAGTAACGAATCTTTAATTGTCAACTAACAATGGTTAAAAATTAGTATCAACATTTAATAGAACAAAATACACGATGCCATTATAGTAAAACTATTGATAGCCAAAAGGAAAACTACATTCAACAATACTGGCAAGCACAACAGGCAGCCACAGTCCAACACAGCAAAACGGAAGAAACACGAAACAAAAAAGCTTCCTATGAGTGGCCCGCAAACCTGTTTGCTATAAGTGTAAAAATTCACTTTTACTGCTTTATTGATTTTTGCTTTGACTTGCTAATTTTGGGTTAGTGTTAGGTGTTAGGTGTCAGTGTTAGGTGTGCGTCTGATTGTAGATTACAAATCATATATATAGCTCGTACATACTAGAGTGAGTGCTAAAATACTACTATAAGTATTGCTTTTGACACTAAATGAGGCTTTAGTCAAAGAAAACGAGACTCCATACGATTCCTATACAAACCAGGCTAAGACAAATATATGGCCATAGACTACGCCAGTATAAACCATAGACAATAAATAAATGAGACAACAGACTGTCAATACGAGACTGATCGAATGGAAATTAATCGATTAATATGCCTAGGAAAAGTGACTTGAAATGCTAAAAATGCTACAAACTGCGATTTGATTCTCCAATCTCCATTCATAGTCTATGGTATATACTCAGCAACATCGAAAAGTCCCCATCACAGAAGATTCGGTCTGTGGTCGCCAATTTTGAGAGTGCAAGTAAAGAGTCTCTCAATCTTTGCGAGTGACGCGACTTAGCTACGCCGCGGCAGACTTGAGTTGAGGAATGAGAAGGGGGGCGGTGTGCGAGGGTTGGACGGATTAAGGCTACCCCGATCAGTTTTCTCGTATCTGTTATTTCAGAATAGTCCAAGAGAAATTGCTCACTGGCGCATAGAGTGGCGACTTTACAATGTTGCTGCGTGTATGTTTATAGCTCTCGTGCTGGTTTGTATGAAGTACATATGAATTGATCCATTTGTTAGACTCAAGTCTCATTTAGATAGTCGAAAAGCGATACTTGAATTTCACACTCTATGTCTCTCTTATACTCTTTTTGATCAATGATTGAAAGCCCCTACCGATCGATGGCTTGCAACATATAATAATTGATAGTGCTTGTGCTGGTTATTGGTGTAACGATAACAACGTTGTTGTGCTGTATTCTCTGTTTATTCCGAAAAACAGCCACATCAAAGTTACTACGAGCGAAATTTATGACGCAATTTATGAACTTAAAAAAAAGATAGAGGCTTTAAAATAAATAAGAAAATTATATAAACTAAACATAATTACCCATTAATAACTGGTATCGTAACCAAAATAGGAGGTGCGGTGTCTTTACTACACCAGCTAAACGTGTTTCGGGATTCAAAACCTTTGAAATGTAATAAAAGTTTCTTTTTTTCAGAAAAAAAGTTCCGACTTTTAACGTTATACAAAATAATCGTTAGGGATAGTTAAATAGACTAATGGCAATAATTCGTCAAAATTGAGTTCAAATTTGTCAGGGTTGTAGTGTGAGCATCTTTTGTGTAATTTCTGAATTTTATTAGCTAGTTAGCTTCTGTGTTATAGTTGATAATTATTGTATTTTGCTTTAATTTAGTCACGTTTTCAATGTACTTTTTTTCTAGTTAGAGTTTATTTTGCACAGTGCAAATCAGCTTAGCGAGCGGCCGACCAGACGACCACCACCCGGCTTGAGGGGGGGGTTTTGAGGGTCTGACAATGACTATATATGAAAGTGTGTTTGGCAATCGGATCTCACTTCTCTCCCCCTCCTCGCCCCGGCTTTTGGTTTTGTTCCACTTCCCGGCTGTTTTGCCTTGTTTTCGCGCTTTGAGGCGCCTGAGTTCGTCACCCCGGTCCGTGTTTTACTCCCTGCCCGACCGCTTCAGTCTTGTAGCGTAACGTCTACGGCAAATTTCTGTCTGAAGTCGTCGCTATCAAGCGCGGTTTAGATAGAGACTGTCGGATCTGACCAAGTACGTGACCTCGACCCAGAGGGCCTCAGTGTTACACTGAAGGGCAGCGCTGATAGAACTTAGTCAGTGCTCCGTTGAACGGTCAATTCGGCAGGGCTCTCGTTTGAGTGTAGGTTCTGGTTTAGGCCAGGGGTTAGAAGTCTTCTCCGTGGTCGTGTTCGGTTCCTCTTCTTCTTCAGCTGAGATCCGCTTGCCAATTGCGTAATTTACTATTATTAATCGTTGTATCGCTATTATCATCAGTTCGAATTATCTGCGCCGCGAATTACGTTAAGAATCTTGTAACTTTATTAAATTTAATTAAATCGTCGAGTCAACCAAATTTAGGCATTCTTGAACTAGGATTATCACTCTCTAAATCTATTCGGTTCGTTTTCACCTGTGTTCTTTCTTTTCTTGTACCGTACTGCGACTATTGGAGAAAGATTTGTAGGACTCGCTGAGTCCTACAAATCTTTGCTGAGAAGCCAATTGGCTCAATGGGGATTTGCTGAGATGCCAATTGGCTCAATGGGGATTTGCTGAGATGCCAATTGGCTCAATGAGGGGGAGTTGCTGAGATGCCAATTGGCTCAATGGGGGAGTTGCTGAGATGCCTATTGGCTCAATGTGGGAGTTGCTGAGATGCCAATTGGCTCAATGAGGAGTTGCTGAGAAGCCAATTGGCTCAATGGGGATTTGCTGAGATGCCAATTGTCTCAATGAGGGGGAGTTGCTGAGATGCCAATTGGGTCAATGGGGGGAGTTGCTGAGATGCCAATTGGCTCAATGGGGAGGAGTTGCTGAGATGCCAATTGGCTCAATGGGCAGGGCAAGAGTAATTGTAAGAGTTTTACACTAAATTGCAATAATAATTGAGCTAGTATTAGCAAATGCCCTGGCCATTCCATAAACTCACCATTGCACAGAGGCTCAGACATAGAGTAGGTCATTCGCGTCTCCCTACAGCCAGCAGTCTGTCCGGAGTTATTTGTTAACATTTTCGCTTTCAAAGCCAGCTGCATTGGTCTACCGGGCTGCATTCCCGCTATTTTAAACTCCCATTTGCAGTTCAGCGGTCCGATTGCTCGTTCAGATTCCAGTTTGTCATTCAGATAGGCGCGAACCTGCTCTGGCTGGTCAATTTCCGGGCGGAGACTGCTGGACTTCTCGATGCCGTCTTTTACGCAGTAGTGGAAAGCTGCAGCACTCAGACTGGATGGGATCGGGAAGGATAGGTGGGTCAGGTAAGTGGGTCAAGTAGGATTATATATTAGCTAAGTGGGTCAGGATAAATAATAGGTCATGTAAGTGGGTCAGGATGAATAATAGGTCAGGTAAGTGGGTCAGGATTGATAATAGGTCAGGTAAGTGGGTCAGGATTGATAATAGGTCAGGTAAGTGGGTCAGGATTGATAATAGGTCAGGTAAGTGGGTCAGGATGGATAATTGGTCAAATAAGTGGGTCAGAGTGGATAATTGGTCAGGTAAGTGGGTCAGGATGGATAATTTGTCAGGTAAGTGGGTCAGGATGGATAATTGGTCAGATAAGTGGGTCAGGATGAATAATTGGTCAGATAAGTGGGTCAGAATGGATAATTAATCAGATAAGTGGGTCAGAATGGATAATTAGTCAGATAAGTGGGTCAGAATGGATAATTGGTCAGATAAGTGGGTCAGAATGGATAATTAATCAGATAAGTGGGTCAGAATGGATAATTAGTCAGATAAGTGGGTCAGAATGGATAATTGGTCAGATAAGTGGGTCAGAATGGATAATTGGTCAGATAAGTGGGTCAGAATGGATAATTAGTCAGATAAGTGGGTCAGAATGGATAATTGGTCAGATAAGTGGGTCAGAATGGATAATTAATCAGATAAGTGGGTCAGAATGGATAATAGGTCAGATAAGTGGGTCAGAATGGATAATTAGTCAGATAAGTGGGTCAGAATGGATAATTGGTCAGATAAGTGGGTCAGAATGGATAATTGGTCAGATAAGTGGGTCAGAATGGATAATTAATCAGATAAGTGGGTCAGAATGGATAATAGGTCAGATAAGTGGGTCAGAATGGATAATTAGTCAGATAAGTGGGTCAGAATGGATAATTGGTCAGATAAGTGGGTCAGAGTGGATATTAGGTCAGCTAAATCTAAATGGGTTAGGATAGACAACAAGTCAGTTTAGGGGTAAGGAGAGGTAGATGGTTAACTTACTGGATGAAGCAGCAAAGTATTATCAAGCCGTGATCTAGATCCATGATCTAAGGGCAGTTGGTAGAAGGTAACATTGTCAATTGAATTAATATATGTAAAGTCATTAAAGATAAAATAATGCAATATGATAAGGAAATTGAAATACTTACAATGTCCAAGGTCAGTATCTCTAACATTGACCAGTTGTAGAGGATGCTAGAAAAGACTTGTCCAGTGGACTTATCTGATTAAAGCTGAAATTTGATAATTTTTCCTATATTTTTTTATCAAATTAGACAGTCATCTACTACATAGGCTATATAGAAAATAAACTGAAATAATAAACTATACATAGACTAGTGTATTATTGTTGCATATCAAAAAACTTTGTCAATCAAAAAAGAAAAAGACAATAATTAGACAAAAAATCCATAAATGGACCACTTACATATTAGTAGTATATATACGCCTAAATATTCTCAAACTGAATTGGGCCAATACAAAAGAGCTTTTGAAACGAAATATATTAAAAAAATATAAAATTGACAATTTCTTTAAAAAAGGGGGAAATGCTGAGCTGTAAATAAAACTTTGAACTCTCCACTTGTCAGATGCTTGTTAGTCACATCCACAGATAGTAGAATAACCAGATGGCCCACTCGGCACATTTGCGTGTAAGCTACTTTCAGTTAAGTAGTAAGTTAAACAGAAGCATTTTAATGTATTTTAAAGCCAAGGCTCATTTATTGGCTCTGACCCCTAGCTTAAACCCTTAACATACCCCCTCCGTCCCGTCCCCAATTTTTATTGCCTTTCTCGGAATTCCAGCCTAAAGCTGCCATGTACATTTCAGTGGACTGGCCAATGTACATTACTGCTAAACCAATTAGCAAGTTGTTTACGTCTGTAAGCTTTGGGCTTCTAAACTTATCAAAGTCATTTCAGCTGCCTTGGTTTTTATACTCGTAAAATAGCTTATGCATTATTCTTTACTGCTGTGTCAAATTGAAAGTCGAAAGCTGTTTTGCAAAGTAATACATGCCTGAGTCACTTTAGTATCTTTGGGCCCATCTAGAGTCAACTATTCTCATTAACCTCGATAAGCTCAGAATAGGTATAGTCGCGAATCTGCGCAGCAATTGCTAAGCCAAGCATTGCCACCAGACAGCCAGCAAAAATGCCCAGGCCAGCTAAGAGAATTTGGAATTTTTTATCAAATGCATTAGGATCAATATCCGCTTTGGATTCTTCGCTGTTAATTAGTTCATCAAAGTCCGTATCGGCGTCGCGAGGCGGTGCGCATGGATACGCCCTGGCGTCGTAATTATTAGCCAACGAAACTAGCGGGAAACGGACCAGCGCTGGCAGTAGTGCATCGTCATCTTGACAGGTGAGATTCTGGGTGCTGGTGCTCATTGCGAAACGACAGGCTTTCCGTGGAGCCTTCTTATCCGACTGGCCGTCAGGTACTGCAAACTTCCTGTGTTTTAGAAGCGGAAATATCATCGATATTTCGTTCGACCCCATATTTCTCTACTTGATTGTTGAATCTCCGTCATTAACAAGATTGTTGAATTGATTGTTGAATCTCCCTCATTAACAAGATTGTTGAATTGATTGTTGAATCTCCGTCATTAACAAGATTGTTGAATTGATTGTTGAATCTCCCTCATTAACAAGATTGTTGAATTGATTGTTGAATCTCCGTCATTAACAAGATTGTTGAATTGATTGTTGAATCTCCGTCATTAACAAGATTGTTGAATTGATTGTTGAATCTCCGTCATTAACAAGATTGTTGAATTGATTGTTGAATCTCCGTCATTAACAAGATTGTTGAATTGATTGTTGAATCTCCCTCATTAACAAGATTGTTGAATTGATTGTTGAATCTCCCTCATTAACAAGATTGTTGAATTGATTGTTGAATCTCCGTCATTAACAAGATTGTTGAATCTCCCTCATTAACAAGATTGTTGAATTGATTGTTGAATCTCCGTCATTAACAAGATTGTTGAATTGATTGTTGAATCTCCGTCATTAACAAGATTGTTGAATTGATTGTTGAATCTCCCTCATTAACAAGATTGTTGAATTGATTGTTGAATCTCCGTCATTAACAAGATTGTTGAATCTCCCTCATTAACAAGATTGTTGAATTGATTGTTGAATCTCCCTCATTAACAAGATTGTTGAATTGATTGTTGAATCTCCCTCATTAACAAGATTGTTGAATTGATTGTTGAATCTCCCTCATTAACAAGATTGTTGAATTGATTGTTGAATCTCCCTCATTAACAAGATTGTTGAATTGATTGTTGAATCTCCCTCACTAACAAGGCCCGAAAATTTGCGTCACTCACGCAAAGTCGTAAGTAATGCCTT
Organism: Macrostomum lignano; assembly: GCA_002269645.1. Taxonomy (NCBI): domain Eukaryota; kingdom Metazoa; phylum Platyhelminthes; family Macrostomidae; genus Macrostomum; species Macrostomum lignano. The sequence continues at coordinate 38,611 of NIVC01002851.1, read as the reverse complement.
CGTAGCATCTCCTTACAGAAGTTGTAGCGTAAACGTTGCCGTCGCTTCCCAAGAAATTGCCAATCCACACCAGTTTATTTGCGGCCAGATCCAGCGGAGTGTTGCCATGTCCGGAGCCTCTGTCACTGTCTAAATAGATGGATGGATAGGTAGATAGATAGACAGATAGCTGACAGACAGAAAGACAGACACACAGAAGGACAGACTGACAGACAGAAAGACAAACAAATAGACACACAGACAGACAGACAGACAGACAGACAGCCAACAACCTACTAGCTTGAAAAAGCTCGGCAAACTCCCGCTGAGTGTCAAAGGCGACCAGCTCCCCGGTGGCGTGCTGGCTGAAGTTCCAAGCCTGCCTAAACGTGACCAGCCGGTTAGTAACAAAGTAGCACCAGCCCTTGTGGTGCAGCAGGCCGTGCTCGCAGTAATTCGCTTTCAACACGGTGGCTTTGAATTCGATGCCACGGTATTCTTGGTCGATATCGTCGGCCGGGAGTGGCCGCTCGGCCGACTTGAACTGCACAGTTAAGCTGCCGAGGCTGGCCGGGGGGGGGGCAGATTGAGCAATAATCAAAGTACATAAACTACTATAATTGCATATAATATTTGCATGTATAACTATTCTATACCGATATGCAGATAAAACCAGAATTAAACCTACGAGGCGATCACGCTGAAAACAAGGATCTCTCCCGTGCGTACAGCCATCCAATTTGAGCACCATTTTAAATAACTAAATTGCACTGAAAAAAAGTTAGACGAATATGATTTTTATGCATGATTTTTGTCGCTTCTTACCTTTATCCCCTTATTCTTATACATCCCCCTACTCTCTACTCCCTACTCTTATCTCTACTTCCTACTCTTATCTCTACTCCCTACTCTTATCTCTACTCCCTACTCTTATCTCTACTCCCTACTCTTATCTCTACTCCCTACTCTTATCTCTAACCATACTCTTATCTCTACTCCCCTACTCTTATCTCTACTCCATACTCTTATCTCTACTTCCTACTCTTATCTCTACTTCCTACTTTTATCTCTATCCCCTACTCTTATCTCTACTCCCTACTCTTATCTCTAACCATACTCTTATCTCTACTCCCCTACTCTTATCTCTAACCATACTCTTATCTCTACTCTCCTACTTTTATCTCTATCTCCTACTCTTATCTCTACTCCCTACTCTTATCTCTACTCCACTACTCTTATCTCTACTCCCCTACTCCTATCTCTATCCCCTACTCTTATATCTACCCTCTACTTAAATCTATCCAGTAACCAACTTGCACTCACTAGATCCAACTTGAAATATGCCGTCAAATTTCATAGAGAATGCATCAACAATGGGTTGATTTGAGCAGGACTGCTCATGCAGGCGTTCAACAAATGCCAAATCTATAGTAGTTATGTTAATAATTATCTGAACGGTAGCAGACGTCCTTGACACCCTTAATATCCATTTGCAGTCGAGGTTTTGAGTGTAGCCTATTGTTCCAGTCTCTCTAGTCATTATTTTGTAAGCCTCAGTGCCTGACGGATCCATTTGCAGTGTTTGAGTTACTTTGTTAGTGCAATAAATATCTTTGGAGACGGTCTCGTAAGGATCTGAAAAACGGTTTGTTCAATTCAGTGTAAGAAATGTAGTTTTTGGTTGCGTTCAATGGTTTTGAGTTGGGTTCAAAGGTTTTTTAGTGGTTTAAATGGTGGCTTTTTGGATGGAGTTCACAGATGGTATTGTGGCTAGGTTTATTGATTTTTGGTGTTGGGTTCAAGGCTGGCATTGGGGTTGGGTTCATGGGTGACATTGGGGTTGGGTTCATGGGTGACATTGGGGTTGGGTTCATGGGTGACATTGGGGTTGGGTTCATGGGTGGCATTGGGGTTGGGTTCATGGGTGGCATTGGGGTTGGGTTCATAAGTGGCATTGGGGTTGGGTTCATGGATGGCATTGGGGTTGGGTTCATGGGTGGCATTGGGGTTGGGTTCATGGGTGACATTGGGGTTGGGTTCATGGGTGACATTGGGGTTGGGTTCATGGGTGACATTGGGGTTGGGTACATGGGTGGCATTGAGGTTGGGTTCATGGGTGGCATTGGGGTTGGGTTCATGGGTGGCATTGGGGTTGGGTTCATGGGTGACATTGGGGTTGGGTTCATGGGTGACATTGGGGTTGGGTTCATGGGTGACATTGGGGTTGGGTACATGGGTGGCATTGAGGTTGGGTTCATGGGTGGCATTGGGGTTGGGTTCATGGGTGGCATTGGGGTTGGGTTCATGGGTGACATTGGGGTTGGGTACATGGGTGACATTGGGGTTGGGTACATGGGTGGCATTGAGGTTGGGTTCATGGGTGACAGGGGGGTTGGGTTCATGGGTGACAGTGGGGTTGGGTTCATGGGTGACATTGGGGTTGGGTACATGGGTGGCATTGAGGTTGGGTTCATGGGTGACAGTGGGGTTGGGTTCATGGGTGACAGGGGGGTTGGGTTCATGGGTGACAGTGGGGTTGGGTTTATGGGTGGCATTGGGGTTGCGTACAATGGTGGCATTGGGGTTGGGTGGCATTGCCTGCATGGCCCAATATAGTGCCCCTAATATTGGGGTTAGGTGGCACTGAGGTTGGGTTCAAGGGTGGTTTCGGTGTGGTTGGAGGTTGTTTTGCAGTTATAGCAGCAACTATAAGCACTTACGCATCAATGATAATATAGAAATAAAGGCGACAGTCAATCGAAGACACATTGCAGTTCAATTACGTAGCCAAGACGCATGCATAATATTAAAGAATGTTAAAGTTACACAATAAATCAGTATCAGTATCCTTGAAGTGCCTATTCGGATATAAACTAAAAGCTACAGCTGACTAAAGGACAAATAAGTACTTTTGAAAGAAAAAAACACAAGAACTATTCGAACGCAAAGCGTTGTCATCAAAGCAAATTTAGGTAATTTCTTTTTCATTCCAGTCTTGGGTACAGCATAAGTACAATATCAGACACACACAGATTACAGATTAAGCTGACAGGATGCCCGCTAGAGACACAAGAGTACACACACATGAGCCAGCAACAAAAAACAACAAACTGCAATTATTGTCAAAATAGGGAAGCTGATAAAATATCGGGCAAAATAATATAACATTCTGCGCGGGTAAGTCTAAAAGTACATTAGTGTATAAATTATTAAGCTATATATGATATTATAATATTAGAAGCATTCCTGAAGTCCCTATCTGTATAAAAACGCTTACATACTCGGTGGCAAATTTATTAAAAAAAGGTTAAATAAGGGTTTTATGCGTTCACATCTATCAACGGTAATTGATATTATTTACTTAATTTTTCTAAAAACAGAACGCAGTCTAGCATAACAGGCATCTTTCTTGCGCATCTGCTTATTTAAAAAAGAAATAAATTTAATGATAATGTTAATTATCATTGTGAGTGGCTCAGTCACTAAATCACCACTCATTAGGCCACTAAATAACCGCTTATCAAGTCACTTAATGACCGCTCATTTAGCATATGAATGACTCCTCAAAAAGTCATTCAAATGACCGCTCGTTTAGCATATGAATGACTGCTCAAAAATGCATTTAATGACCGCTCATAAAGTCACTGAATGACGGTTCATCAAGTCACTGAATGACTGCTCATCAAGTCACTGAATGACTGTTCATAAAGTCACTGAATGACTGCTTATCAAGTCACTGAATGACTGCTCATCCAGTCACTGAATGACTGTTCATAAAGTCACTGAATGACTGTTCATAAAGTCACTGAATGACTGCTCATCCAGTCAATGAATGACAGCTCATAGAGCCATTCAATGACCGGTCATAAAATTACTGAAATGACCGCTCATTAAGCCAATGAATGACAGCTCATAGAGCCATTCAATGACCGGTCATAAAATTACTGAAATGACCGCTCATTAAGCCAATGAATGACAGCTCATAGAGCCATTCAATGACCGGTCATAAAATTACTGAAATGACCGCCCAGTTTCGTTAGCTAAACAGACCAAACAGAAAACTGTTACAAAATCTAGACCCTCATATAGAGTACATGCATGCATATGTTTGCTACTGAAATATTGGCTCCCTATTTGATTATAGTTGTATGCAGTTATTAAAACAACAATACCAAAAACAAACAAAGCTGAGACCAAAAGGACATCATGCTCTTTATAAACTTGATAAATTATTCACACTTGCGACATGAAAAACGGTCGCCCATTATCAGCCAGCCGGCGGGTGAGCACATCGCAGCCGGTCTCCGTTACTAACAGAGTCTCCTCAAACTGTGCCGATCGTTTGCCATCAACGGTGACCGAAGTCCAATCGTCCTGCCACAGCTGATCCCGCCAGACGCCCAGATTAATCATTGGCTCGATAGTGAACACGTGACCGGGTTTCATCACGCCTACGGCTTTGTTTTTAGCGTAGTGCGGCACATTTGGTGCGCAATGGAACAGACGGTGGATGCCGTGGCCACAGTAGGTTCGGACAACCGACAGGCCGGCCGAGTGCGCGTGACGCTGGATAATGTCGCCCATGTCGCGGAATTTCACCCCGGGTCGGACGGCTTCGATCGATTTTTGTAGGCAATCGTAGGCGGCTTGGACTAGGCGCTTGCTGTCCTCGTCCACCTGAAGATTTGGCAATATAGCATTCGTTACTTACATGTATACTATCGCAACAGGATGCTTGTACGATAAAGCGATGGAAATAGATATAAATAGCGCTTATAATTAGTTATATATCTCGAATTAGAATTAGCTCGACTTATTTTGATAAACCAGGCATGCTGCGGTGGGGTCTAGATCAGCGATATCATATAACGGAAGGAAGAAGGAATGCATACGATATAGCCGGCAGATAGATGAGCTGACTGACAGAGGGACAAACAGACAGACAGGCAGACAGATAGACAGACAGACAGACAGACAGACAGACAGACACACAGACAGACACACAGACAGACAGACAGACAGACAGACAGACGGACAGACAGACAGACAGACAGACAGACAGACAGACAGACAGACAGACAGACAGACAGACAGACAGACAGACAGACAGACAGACAGACAGGCAGGCAGGCAGACAGACAGACAGACAGGCATGCAGACAGACAGACAGACAGACAGACAGACAGACAGACAGGCAGACAGACAGACAGGCAGACAGACAGACAGACAAATACTTGACTCACCTTTCCAACGAACACGGTCTCATTGAGGTCGCCGTGATGCTCCCGATGATAGCAGGTCACATCAATATTAACAATATCGCCTTCAACCAGCGGCCTCAGATCCGGTATGCCGTGACAGATCACTTCGTTAACGGATGTACAGCAAGATTTCGGGAAGCCGTAGTAGTTCAGAGGTGACGGATAGCAGTCCCGTTCGATGCAGGCTTCGTGCACAATCCGGTCGATCTCGTCGGTGGTGACACCGGGAGCAACGGCTCGCATGCCTTCTTCGAGAACTTCACGAGCCAAACGGCAGACTACTCGCATGTCCTCTAGTTCGGCGTCGTCGTCAATAACTCTGAGCAATGATTTGCTCTGCCGCTCGCTGTACGGCGTGCCGTCTTTCGAATAGTCGGGCCTGACGATTGAATCAGGCAGGGTGCGCCGGGGTGTCTGCCTGTGCGGCCGCAGCGAGCCAGTGAAATGATAGCCAGGCCAGGACAGCTCCAGCGGCTGCTGCTTGTCGGCGGCTAGCGCGCTGCCGGGGTGAAGCTTTTCAACTAGGGCATGCACTTTCTTGTGGTCCTTCCAGTAGCTCTGCGAGTGATAGTCGGAGAAAGAGAAGGTGAAGATAGCTGCGGGCGCGCTTAGGCGACATCGTCACACAGCACCAGCGCTGAGGCAATTCTGCCAATTCGATGACTCCTGAGCACATTCAAGCGCCTCATCTTCGCCTGCGAGTGGCTATTTATATTTGTTTATTTACTTCTGTCTTATCTTTGTGTCTGCCTGCCTTTCTGCCTGCCTGCGTGTCTGTCTGTCTTTCTGTCTGTGTGTCTGTCTGTTTGCCTGCCTGTCTGTCTGCCTCCCGCCTGTCTGTGTGTCTGCTTATCTGTCTGTGTCTGTCTGTCTGTCTGTCTGCCTGGCTGCCTGTCTGCCTGCCTTTCTGCCTGCCTGCGTGTCTGTCTGTCTTTCTGTCTGTGTGTCTGCCTGGCTGCCTGTCTGCCTGCCTTTCTGCCTGCCTGCGTGTCTGTCTTTCTGTCTGTGTGTCTATCTGCCTGCCGTCTGCCTGCCTGCCTGCCTGCGTGTCTGTCTGTCTTTCTGTCTGTGTGTCTGCCTGTTTGTCTGCCTGCGTGTCTGTCTGTCTTTCTGTCTGTGTGTCTGTCTGCCTGTCTGTCTGCCTCCCTGCCTGTCTGTCTGTTTGTCTGTCTGCCTGCCTTTCTGCCATCCTGTCTGTCTACCTGCCTGCCTGTCTGTCTGTCTGTCTGTCTGTCTGACTGTCTGTCTGCCTGTCTCTGTGCCTGTATGTCTGTCTGTCTGTCTGTCTGTCTGTGTCTGTATGTCTGTCTGCCTGTCTTTTAGTAACAGATTCAGATGTAAACAATTCACAGTTACAGGTACAAGAAAGCAAATAAAATACGATTACATTTCTTCACCTTAAAACAATCCTGGGCACAAAAATACGAGCCGTCAATGCCGAGTTTAACGCAGGTTGGACAACGAAATTTGGCCTCCTTGCCGCAGTTGGGAGTTTCGCAGGTGGGCGACATTGCTGTTAAATATAATGCGTGTCAACTTATATCTTAGTTGAAAACTTGTTAGCATAAGCAGAGACGATGACTTGGCATGCATACAATAGAAAGTTTAATTAATTTAATAAAACGAATTCATCATGAAATGAATTAAAGCTGGTCTAAATTTGGTTTTCCTACGTAGGTCTGTTAGTTCTTTGTCAAATAAATTACAAAGTAATTACTACGCGCAACTTTGCTATGCTTTTTGTTTATGAAAGAGACAATTGAGCCATCAGCAGCAACAAGCGTTCCTGAGTCCCTATGCATATGAAGGATGTACAGGATGTACACAGCAAGATAAGCCAATCGTACTCATCATATTAGAAGCGACATGTTTCGCTTATCACTGGCTTCGTGAATTCAGTGTCCTGACATTCATATTGAAGGTCATGTGATGATGCGCTCAATCGATCTCTTAGCCGATTCCATCCAAATGATGAGAACTCAAGCGAATGCAGCTGAAGGCGAGGCACATAGCAACTCGTGCACTTTTAAGCTGCTCAGTCACTCAAACGAAGCAATGCATCAACTAGAAAACATCATTCAGAGTCTGGGATCAAAGAAGAGCCAACGGCACTTCATTCTAGCATGCCAACCAACAGGGAAAGACGGACACAGAGACAGCAAATGCCAGTATCGATTTTCAAATCATTCTATAAAACGCATGCAAAGCTGTTTAGAATTGCTATAAGTCTCACCATTCAACAGAGCAGCTATGCAAGAAGTTGTGACTAAAATTTCAGCTCATTTTGGACATTCCTACCCTGCAACACCCCTCTATGCAGATTCAAGGAAAAGTCTGAACAAAGTAATCTAAGAAAAGTGTATATATTAACTGTTTTAAGTGCAACACACTGCAATCTCATTTAAATATTAGTATGAAATAAAAGAGCTTCTCAACTACAAAACCAACCAATTAACCAGAGCATAAAAAGACAAAAACGTGGAGATGAGCATTAAATAAAAATTTGGAACACTTAGGCTTGCATTGATTCAATAAGTAAATAATATAAGCACGGGTTAATAAAACTTATTTACATAAATTACAAAGTCGAAGCTCGTGTTGACTAGAACCGATTAGCACCTCAAATTGATGCAATATTTTTATGAAAAATCTAAACAAAGCTCGTTAGTAAAAAGAGGTTCTTCTATCTCGACCCAAACCCAGACATTACCAAAGTTTTCAGGCCTGAGAATCTCTGCTAGCTCTTAGCTTCAGACATGGTGACAGGGCTTAGCGGAATGGACGCAGGCACTTCCCCTTTGACCCCTGTCAAGATAATTTAAAAAGGCAAGCAGAGCTAGATAACACTTGAAAAAGTACAGATAAAAAACTGAACTATAAGTAAAGTACATTTTACATGGAAATTTTTACATTAAAAGTTTAACACACGTGCTTTGAATGAATACAAATTTTAACGGGGGTGTGCTTGTCCGAGTGAAAGACTACAAGAACGCAAGCAAAAGTGCAGTCATATATGTTAATAACAATCGGGAGCACTCTCATTTACACTTCTAAGAAGAAAGACCAAAACACACTATAGTCTATAGATATTAGTAACGAAATTAGTGCAGCAAAACAGCACTTGTTTTTAAACACGATAGTGACTCCAGCATTATCTGTCAGAGAGAAGAGAGTGGACAAAGAAAACTATAAAAAGACACGTGTATGAGTCAACAGAAAGAGTCAGCAGAACGGGCAGAATTGCCGTCAGAGCTTAGATAGCAAGCATTCCCCAGATAGCAAGCATCCCCCAGATAGCAAGCATCCCCCAGATAGCAAGCATCCCCCAGATAGCAAGCATTTCCCAGACAGCAAGCATCCCCCAGATAGCAAGCATCCCCCAGATAGCAAGCATTTCCCAGATAGCAAGCATTTCCCAGACAGCAAGCATCCCCCAGATAGCAAGCATCCCCCAGATAGCAAGCATCCCCCAGATAGCAAGCATCCCCCAGATAGCAAGCATCCCCCAGATAGCAAGCATCCCCCAGATAGCAAGCATCCCCCAGATAGCAAGCATTTCCCAGACAGCAAGCATCCCCCAGATAGCAAGCATTCCCCAGACAGCAAGCATCCCGGTGCTTTGGGACCCCATGTAGCCGCAGGCGTTGCACCAGGGTTGCCTACAGCCAAAACCATTTAGCAGGGTTTGATTTTGCATCAATCACACTACAAATTTGAGACACAGACTGTTAAATTTCTTGACAGCATTGGCTTGGATCCGCTCTCTTGTCTCTTGTCATCTCCCTATTAACAGTTGAATCTAAACTTGGCTAATATCCTGCGACATGTCTCGCATTGGCATGGGCTGACGGCGAGAGAACGGCGTCGGCGCAACGGCAGCTCCAAGCGTCATCGACTCCTCAGTCGACGAGGCGGCAGTGAGCGACGAAGCGACAGTAGACGAAGCAACGATAAAGCCGAAACCTCCGCTTACGCTGTTGTCTCGACTAAGATAATAATGCTGATGACAAGGATGAGGCTGCGGAGGCTGCGGTTGCTGGGCCAACCAAGATGCCGATTGATAAGACGCACTCAGTCCGTCCGCGTCGCCCACAATTCTACGTCGCTGATTCCAATGACGTTGTTTCTGTTTAGGCTTGACAACGGCATAGTAACCAATTAAGATAGCAACGGTTGCTATGGACGCGACAGTTACTAATCCAATACCAATCCAATCGGCTGGATATAATTTCAATTTAGATTTGGATTTCCCGCTACCCAAACTGGTATAATAGGCGCCTGGTCCTGTGGCCAGATTTGAGCATAGGTAAGGTAGATTATCTGAGCAGCGGCGCAAACGCAATGACGCAGCGGAGGGCTCCGGTTGAGTACGCTCGTAGGCAACGCAGACGCACGTCGAATCCTCAATTGGACAATTCCGGCCAATGCTAGGGAGACAGCGATGGATAGTAAATAGTAGATAGTAATAAAATCTAGTCTAATCATACTATTATTATCAATATAAGTCGTATAAAGACTTCCGCTTGTCTACTTTTCCTACCTGTCTGCCTGTCTACTTTTCCTGCTTGTCTTCCTGTCTCCTTTCCCTACCTGTCTTCCTGTCTCATTTCCCTACCTGTCTGTCTGTCTCATTTCCCTACCTGTCTGTCTGTCTCCTTTCCCTACCTGTCTTCCTGTCTCATTTCCCTACCTGTCTTCCTGTCTCCTTTCCCTACCTGTCTTCCTGTCTCCTTTCCCTACCTGTCTTCCTGTCTCCTTTCCCTACCTGTCTGCCTGTCTCTTTTCCCTACCTGTCTTCCTGTCTCCTTGCCATACCTGTCTTCCTGTCTCCTTGCCCTACCTGTCTTCCTGTCTCCTTTCCCTACCTGTCGTCCTGTCTCCTTGCCCTACCTGTCTTCCTGTCTCCTTGCCCTACCTGTCTTCCTGTCTCCTTGCCCTACCTGTCTGTCTGTCTTCTTTCCCTACCTGTCTGCCTGTCTCCTTGCCCTACCTGTCTTCCTGTCTCCTTGCCCTACCTGTTTTCCTGTCTCCTTGCCTTACTTGTCTGTCTGTCTTCTTTCCCTACCTGTCTGCCTGTCTCCTTTCCCTACCTGTCTTCCTGTCTCCTTCTCCTACGGTCTATCTAGCTGTCTTTGTACCCGTTTCTCCATGTCAACTTGCGCATATCCTTGATATGCGTAAATAATTTGAATTATTTTAAATTTAACGAAGCTGGGTCTTATTTTGCCAAAGCGTGCGTCATATCACATCAAATTTATTTTTGGCATCTTGAATTCAGACCCCGGATGCCAAATTGGCACCCCGTTTTTTTTTCAAGTTGGAATCCATTTAACTTAAAGATCCATAATTTCTGTAAACTTCTTGAATACTTGATTCGAATAATATTGATAAAAATAATTTAATGATTGATTAAATCTGTCCCACTTAGGTCAGATGTGCAACCGACAGCAGAGTTACCATAAGTGTCTTTCTCAAGGACAAATTGTTTCGAGAGGGGTCGGGAATCGGGCCTCCAATCTTCAAGCCGTGATTCCGGCGCTCTAAATACTAGGCCACAACCCCTAAATTATTGATTCGAAGATGTATTTTATAGTTTCTGGGATTTTTAAGACTTCAATACTCTATGAAAAAAACCCGAACTGAAAAGCCCTAGCTATTCCACATTAACATACAAGAAATCCTACCTGACAGTCAACTCCCGACCATTCAGATATTCTGCAGAGGAATCAGCCAAATCGAATCTCTTGGCCCCAATCCAGTAGGCTTGCCCAACAACAGACTGACCGGAGCCTGATAGAGCCGCATCAAAGTCGGCCAGCGATTGGTGCTGGATAGCCAGATTAGACCAGAGCAGCATGCAGCCAGTGACTGCAGCGTCAAATGACACCGGTGTTGACAGTCTAACAAATAAGTATTGCAATAATTATAAGTTCACTGTTAGCTATAGCATGTGTACATCATTACTATATTATTTATGTACATCTATCTACTAAAAATGATTTGCTACTTTCGGCCTTTAAAAAGGGGTCTAGCCAAGGTAAGTCGCAAAAATGCCAACTTGAATAGTACAGCCTAGTACTAATTAGATGACAAGGCAGTTGGCCTTAATAAAACAGTAATGGTTACTCTTGCCGTTCACCCAAAATTACGTTAACTTTATTCCTAGGTTTCTCTCATAGGTAAGTCGGCAGCTGTAAATCAGGAGGGTTGCGCATGCATGAATTGGCTAACTATAGCGGAGAGCAGTCACGTGACGTGGAAGTGCATATTTTATCTTTTTTCTTTCATTTCCAGCTATGATAGCTACGATAAAATATAATCTCCCTACCCAATAGAGGCTACTATGAGTACTTAGTAGAGGCAAGAAAATTTACATAGAATGAATTAGGACTGTTAATTGCTCAATTTCAAGACCCTAATAGATTAGTTTATGTTGATAAATATTTTTAAGGAGAATACACATAGTATAAGAAAAATACTATAGTATTAGCATACAGAGAATCAAGTTTTTTCTAGTATTAAAAATAAAAAACTCAAGACATTCTTTCTCACCTTGGTACTCCATAGCAATAATCATCAGACAGGTGCCAACCATCTGGACACTGGCTAGCAACAACAAACTGCACTCCAAGCACCAATGTAGCAATGCCAATATTGACAGATTTAATTAGAATTGAAGCATAAAATTGTCCATGTTGAAATTCTGTAGCAAATTGATGATAAACTAAACTTGATATGCTAGAATCCCACAGTATGACACCATCTGGTGATGATTCACGAAGTACAGCTTGGCTTCCAATTGGTAAACTAGTGCCAGACAGAACTGTCAATACAAAGTAGCCTTCCAATGGTTGGTCAAATCCTGCCATGACAGATACACTACAGTTGGACAATGTAGCATTAGGTTCAATTGAATTTGTTGGAGTTGAATCAAATATCAAGCTTATGGTAGTGCTACTGTTGACAACTAATTGCAATGATGCTGGCAATTTTGTCCAATCAGTGCCAATACTTTGATTGCAAACAATAGTCTGACCCAATGTGCTACTAATGACCATAGTTGCCATGGTAACATAAGCCACAAGCAGGCATAGCATAGCCTGCCAACAATAGTCAAATTGGCTAAATGGCTGCAAAGCATATTATTAGCTATTTATTATGTAAATAAATTTAGGTTAGCTAGAAAATTGTTCTTAAAGTCTTATGTATCTATTTCAATATATAATAATTATATCATTAGATAATGTTTATTAACATGTACTACACATCTACAAGATCTAAAATTATATTCTAATAGGCTAGCCCTAGGTTGATAAGGTTTTTAACTAGAAATAAAAATATATATTAGGATTATTTTAACATACAAGCAACTTTCTAGACCTAAAAGAATTACATGTATTTAAAGTATTACTAGATATTTTAAGTAATACTTTTTACCAAATATAAAATAAATAACTTAGGAACTAATGAAGGGAGTATTTTAAACAAAGCTTTATAAGCTTTTAATTTTTTAATTATAATTTTTTTAATATATATATTATAAATAAAGATATTAAAATTAAATTAAAAATGATGAAAATATAAAAGTTTTCACACTTTTCAAAAAACAAACAAAACAAAACAGACTATGGCTTGGCTATTATATTACAATTTTGGGTGGTATGAACTAAATACCATGACTAAATAGGCCTATGAATTAGTATGAACTAAATACCGCTGTAAAAATGGATATGGATATAGAACAGATTCGCATAATAAAATGTGGATGCAGATGCAGATTACTATTATTGCAGAATCAATGCAGATATATATATAGCAGATACAAAAATCTCCAGATTTAGGCCCTTAGTTCTAGTATAAGTCTATAATATTGATTTATATATTCTGCTTTAATTTTGAATATAATGATAGAAAATCATTTTCTCTGTTTTCAAAAGTAGAGCTGCTTTACGATACTCTACTGGAGGCTTTTCATATTACCAATTCCAGAATCAGAATCGGTTCGGATCTTCCAAGAAAAACAGCAGTATAACTATTTAATTCTGTTGTATGTTTGACTGCCTTAACAACCTCACTTAGCACAATTTTTCACTTTCTTCTTGGCGATTGTCATTCAATAATAAAAACTTTATAGCACGTATCTCCATCTAGTTATGGAGACAAAAAGTTATACTTCACAAATTGGTTCTGGTTCTGGAACCAGAACAAGCAATATGAAAAGGCCCCTGGTAGTAGAAAATAAGAAATTTGATTAGGTCCAAAGTTATTTTTGTTGCTAAACATAATAGAAATATACCATTTTACCTCCTACTTTGAACAAAGTCATGTTCAAAAGAAACAAGCAGAACTTCAATTCAAACACTTTAGGAAATGACAGCCCTTGCAAAAAATCAATTCAAACAAAGTTTTTTTCTATTGAAACAGATGAATTTCAATTCAGACTGTCTATGGCCAAAATTGTCCCCAAATGACGCACATGCACAGAGTTGAAATTCAAAAGAAACAAAGTCACATTCTATTGGTAGGCAAAAAGCAGAGATTTTTGTTATATTTCCGAATATCGATCTTGAATATATCGCTCGGGGAATCCCTGCATGCATCAAACAGTGCAACAACTTGCCAACAATGGTTGTTTTAAAAACGTAAATTAAACGTTAATTGTTCGTAAATAAAGATACGTATACTCAGCAAAATCGAAGTCGCCATCACAAAAGATTCCGTCTGTGGTCCCCACTTTTGAGAGTGCAGGTAAAGTCTCTCATTCTTTGCGAGTGATGCAACTCAGGTACACCGCGGCAGACTTGAGTTGAAGAATGAAAGTCGGGGGAGCGGTGTGCAAGGGTTGGACGGATTAAAGCTACCCCTGAGTTTTCTCGCACAACCTTTTACTTCTAAGATAAATTGCTCACTGGCGCATAGAGTGGCAACTTTTCACTGTTGCTGAGTATAAATTTCAAGTACGTATTTAGTTTACGTATATTCTACTAAATATTCGTTACTCTAACTTAACTTCTACGAAACCTTTCTAACAGTAGAACCACACCAAAGACGGGGGGATTCCCCCCCTGACAATTTTTTTGCTGGGCCAGAACGGAGCAACGCAGGCACACGAAATTCAAGAACGTGGGCAACTTTTTGTTGCGCACCTAGCTTCTCAAACAAGAATCAAGTCGCCAGCCCTCCGGACCGTCGAGATATTCGACGATTCTGCCAGAAGGTCGGATTTTTCCCATAAGCGCTAGTGTATTCAGTACACCCCTGTGCGCCAATTAGCACTGCGCCTCAGTGCAGCCTTGCCAAGTCTCCAAATTTCATCAGCACGTCGACCACATGTGTCTGCATCAGTTCTGACTTCGTTAGTCACTAGCCTTCACCCAGGTGGAGCTTCTGAACCCTCAACAGCTGTGGCACCAGGTGACTATGGACACCCTGATGCGGATTTCTCTAGTTTCGCCGATCAAGCCTCGACAGTGGGCAAGAATCGACCGCCAGACATTCTCAGCTAGTCTCTAAAGCATTCCGTCATCATCCCGACGCCGTCGGCTCCTTCAACAGATTACACCAGGTGACTATGGACAGCCTGATAAGAATTTTTCTAGTTTCGCTGATCAAGCAATTTTTGCCTCCCGGGCAAAACTCAACTGCCGGACATTCTCAGCTAGTCTCTCGAGCCTTCATTCATCACGCCGACGCCGTCGGCACCTTCAACAGATTACACCAGGTGACTATGGGCATCCTGTTGCAAATATGTCAGGTATTTCTTATCAAGCTTCAATATTGGGCAAACCTCAACTGCCGGACATTCTCAGCTAGTCTCTCGAGCCTTCAGTCATCACCCCGACGCCGTCGGCACCTTCAACAGATTACACCTGGTGACTATGGACATCCTGTTGGAACCTGTCAGATTTTTCTTATCAAGCTTTAATAATGGGCAAACCTCAACTGCCGGACATTCTCAGCTAGTCTCTCGAGCCTTCAGTCATCACCCTTCAGGCAATTTACTGGTCTTTCTTGTCCCTTCACCAAACAGTTCAGCTTCACGGAAGTCGCAACGCTCTTTCCTACCGGGGAAGTAGCGTGGAGCACATCCTGTAGATCACTTTCTTGGGACACGTAGTGATGCTGACTGGATCCTTTCGTTCGACACAGCTTTTCAAAATGATTAGCCTATCCGCATTTTCTGCATGTTTTCCCATTCGCTGGGCAAGCTGTCTTGTCGTGCTGGCGGACCCCCACAACGAGAACATCGTCCTGTGCTGCTCTGTGAGTCAGCATGATTAGCAGGTGGGTGCCTCTTCTTCCTCTGACCCCTCTGCCGCCGCTGTTCAGAAGTCCTTTTGTCAAAGACTTTCATCACAGATTCCGCCTATTGCTGTCGGAGCTGACTGCATGATTTGAGTCGCTTTCAATGACGAATAGGCTTCGGCATCGGCTACTGCGTCTTTGAACAACAGCTTTTTATGATCCATCACTAGCAATTTTGCCAGAATGTTCTTCTCATTCAACCCACAAATAAACTGATCTCTGAGTCTTTCATCCCAATTGTTTAACTCACATTTGTCAGAAGCTTTTAGCAGTCGTTCTGTGAAACTCCGTACAGATTCTGTGGGTTCGCGCTTTGTGTTTTGAAAACTGTAGCACTCGGCAAGGACGTAGCTCCAGGTCCGGCGCCATTTGGTCAGACAGAGTGTCATACAGTGTCGGCGACAGTCTCATTAACAGGACTTCCGCTTTCTCATCGGCCGACCACCTGTAGAAGCGTGCGGCAACAGCAAATCGATCAAACCAGCGTCGGAAGTTCTTCCCGTTCTCCACTTTCTCGATGTCAGCCATGCTCGTTGCAACTCCGCTATTAGGTCTGGCAGCTTCATTGCTTGCATCAGCCCTCTTTGTCGCGACTAGAGGCAGCTTTTCTTGCACGACTTTGCTACCACCGGCACCGGTAGCTGGATACTTCTTGATGGAATTGTTTCTTGATGGAACACAATAAACGAACAAAAACAATGTCCTTATGGTTGTGTTAGATATTATGGGCCGTGAGCAACTAGCTCCGGTCTTGGTCCGTTGTGTTACCTCTTTTTATTTTGCAGCTGTGCCGCCAGGCAAAGAATTGAGATGCGAGACCCTGAACCTCGCGAATACTCTATGACATACAAATGCTCAAAATAAATTTACTCTACTCGGGCTTAATTGCCCACAGCACCGAATAGCAGTTCGCTTGGTGAGGCACCGGTGCTTGAATCCGGTAGGCAAACAGGAAGTGCTGCATGGCTTCCGCAGAGTGACCCGCCTTCCTGATGTGGAATTTTAGCGTCTGCACGATCTCTCGGCCTGCCCGTTGGTGGCCGGGTGGTAGGGCGCTGATGTCACGTGCCGGATCCCGTTGCTACGCATAAAATCAGCGAACTCACGAGAGGCAAACTGGGGGCCGTTGTCGGATACGAGAATCCTTGGCAGGCCCAAGTGGCAGAATACGTCACGGAGATGTCCGATGGTCCCGCCAGCAGACGTGTCGCTGACGAGGCGAACTTCGGGCCATTTGCTGTAGGTGTCGACAATAACGATGTACATTCGACCGTTGACGGGGCCGGCGAACTCGACATGTAGGCTGCTCCATGGTTCGTTGGGGAACAGCCAGGGATGCACTGGAGCCTTTGCTGGGTCTGCCTGATGAGCTCTGCAGGTATCGCACTCTCTCTCGAGCTGCTCCAGTTCCTTGTCTAGCCCGGGCCACCAGACAGACGAAACTCCATGCGAGGGCCTTCATTCGGCTCGCACCGGGATGCGCCAGATGCAGCTCCCGCAGCACCGACTGGCGCAGGGTGTCCGGGATAACGACGCGAGATCCCATCAGCACACAACCGGCTTCGACTGAAAGCTCTGTTCGACGATGGGCGAAGTCCAGGAAATCGTTAGCTGGAAGCTCCTGTCCCGACCGCAGGGCCCACAGCAGCTTCGATAGTGTCGTGTCGGCTTGAGCTGCCTTGGCAATGGCAGCAGCAGTAACTGCGACGCTCGAATCGTCCTCCAGAGCGAGCGAGTGCACCGCGGCTTCCTCGATGAAGTTGCCCTTGAGCGGCAAGCGCTCGCTCTGGAGGACGATTCGAGTGAGTGCACCGCGACTTCCTCGATGAAGTTGCCCTTGAGCGGCAGGCGAGAGAGGGAATCGCAGTTTCTGTGCTTCTCTGTGGGCCGGAACTCCATCGAGTACTGGTTGCCCGATAGTTGGATGGCCCACCTCTGCATTCTGGCAGCAGCGCGCGTCGGGATTTCCTTGTCCGGGCCCAGCAGTCCGGGGAGCCGCCGATGATCCGCCGCCCAGCCGCGCTAACAGGTCCTCGATCATTGGCAATGGATAGTGCTCCTGCTTGGCCACGCGGTTGAAGGTGCATTTGTAGTCTCCGCATATGCGCACCGAGCCATCCTTAACGACCGGAACAATCGGCGCCGCCCAGTCGGAGGTGGTGCTTGAAGTGATGACGCCCTCTGCCTCCATTCGATGCAGCTCATTGTCTACGCTGTCACGCAGGGCGTAAGGTACTGACCGGGCCTTGTAGAAACGGGGCGTGGCGCTGTCCTGGACGTGCAACTTCACCTCCTCCAGGCGCTACTTTTCCAGTTTGTCCGCGAAGACGTCTGGAAACTGCTGAATCATTTCTGCAGCGATGTCGTTGGGGTTCTCCGCTACGGCGTTGACTGGAGCAGTCAAGCGGGGCCAATCCAGTCGGATGGTCTTCAGCCAGTTGCGGCCAAGGAGCCGAGCGCCGCCTTAGGATACGATGAGCAATGGCAGCGCATAGGACTGTCCCTCATAGTTGATACTGACGGTCACCTCGCCGAGCGGGCAAACTCCTGGTCAGTGTAGGTACGCAGTGTGGTCCTCGATGGGCGCAGCGGTAGGTGGCTGAGAGGCTGGTCGTAGTAGGACTTTGGTGCCAAGCTGACAGCTAATCCGGTGTCCAGCTCAAACTGCGTCAGCGTCTTTTCCACCTGTAGAGGCACCATGATGGCCAACCGGGAGGCGTTCGATACGTGGAAGATGGGCTCCTCTTCCTGTTCGTCCTCTGTGGCGGAGTCAGACTCGTCTACCATCTTGATGGAGGCATTGGATGAACGGCAGACCTTCTTGAGATGACCGAGCCTGCCGCAGCCGTGGCACTTGGCGCTGCGATGCCTGCAGGACTGTCGCGAATGAGAGCCTCCGCAGCTGTCGCAACGGTTAGTCTCGGGCGATGCCGCGCCGGCAGATGGTCTGATCGAGTTGGCTTGCCTGCTGCTGGGGCGTGCGGTCGCAGCTGGTTGAGCCGTGACTCGGTGTGTAGACGACAGTAGCGACATTTCGCTTGAAGATCTCTGCGAAGTCTCCAAGGAAATAGCCAGGGTGGTCAGCGCCTTGTAGGAGTTGTTCGCACTCTCTAACAACTTGGAGCGAATCGCATCGCTACTCATGCCGAATACCAGCCGATCACGAAGTCGCACATTCAGTGTTCAGCCGAAATTGCAGTGCAACGCAGCAGACTTGAGACCTGCCAGCAAGACTGCGAACGATTCACCTTCTTGCTGCATCCTGCGCTGAAACTTGAATCTGGCAGCAATCTCGGAAGGAGCAGGTGAGCAGTGGTTCTTAAGGACGTCTCTGAGTTGCTCGAATGTCTTAGTGGTCAGCTTGTCCGGATGGCACAGGTCCCGAAGCAGTTTGTAGTGTTTCTCTCCAATGGCAGTGAGAAATGTAGCGCGCTTGGCCTCGGTGGACTCGACTTTGTTGCAAATGAAATACTGCTCCATTCTCTCCGCGTAAATCTCGAAGTCGGAGTCTTGTGTGAGCTCCGGAATCCGTCCGTTTGAACTCGTCGCCATTGTGGTAAATCAGCTATGCTGCTTGTTTAAAATAGTAGAAGAACACGTGAGAGCTATCGAAGCTCTGATGTCTGTATTTATATTGTAAAGCGATGCATGCTACGTGCGCGAGAGCGATGACATAATTTAAGCGTACACAAATTGCCCATAACTCAATTGACAATAACTCAAACCTAACTTGCCAAGCTTGCGTAGGTAATAAGAGAGAAAGAAATAATAAGAAAGTACAAATACGAATCAATACTCACACTGAGTGCATGCACATACTAGTAGCTACACGACATGCAGGTCTCCAAAAAAAAAACAAAATACCACTGCGGGGGGGACCGAAATCCCAGGGGAACCGTTAGCTAGCGACCAGACTATATGTAGCTCGTACTTCCTGGCCAAGCGCCCCCATCAGCACGAAGTTACACTAGGACCTTGGAGGGTGAGTTTATGGTCACACCAGGAGGACCTCGGTGCCAAAGAATCAGCTCGGCAAAGCCCAAGGAGGCCTGCCTTAAACACCCACGGGACGAGTATCCTTCGAAGAGCCCCTTGCAAGGTGAAAGGCAGGAGACAAAGTTTCTTGAGCTATCGGCCCGCCAGAGGAGGCAGGTGTGAGCATCGTTGGCTGGGAAAGAGGCCGTACCAGACGGCCTCTCGTCCCCGTTTCAAGTGTGTATCACTTGAAAAAACGTTTAAAAATGACAAGACCAATTTAACATGAAAAATCTATTAATGCGTCGTTAGAGCATCATGTGAGGCACAAAATAGTGTAATTAGAACTTTCTCTGACACTGTAAAAGACCCAATCACTGTTTTAGTGTTGAAAATCGTGAAATTTCCTATCACTGTAGTGTATTTTTCCGGTGAAGCCTGCCTTAAAAACTATTTCTGAACGAAAAGTTTTATGAATATCGATAGAGAAATAAGAAAGGCACACACAACATATCAAAAGATGAACACTGGATCTGCCTCCTATCAAAAGCAATAACAATTTTTGTGCTGGAAAAGTTAAAACCTCTTATCTCTGTAGTGTATTTTTCGGCGAAAAGATGCCTTCAAATTTTACCATCAATTTCGAGTGTAGCGTCCTGTATATGTGTTACTTGAGTAGTCCTTTGGGTTATTGTACTTAAATTAGCCATACACCATCAGTGTTAAATCATGCATTATCTGAACCTCTCTTTTTTAATAGATGCAGCGGGCTCTGTGCATCCTGGGGCACTTTAAGCGACATTATCGCAACACCGGCGAGAGGCATTAATGCCCATTCCATCGGCTCCCCTGAGCAGGCACACAAGCTCACGGTTACGTACGCAGTCATACGCACAGGCACACACACAGGAGTGTACAGCGGCCCTAACTTGTTTATCTTACTTACTTATTTAGGCATGTACACTCCACTGTACCTTAGGGCTTGGCCCTCAAGGCACCTAATTGAACGATCAGAGATCTCAGATTAGCCCCCAAATGAATGTGACTGCACTTGGAATCGAGCCTGGGCCGCTGGCACATCAGAGCGCCGCGCTAGAACACTGGGCTACGGACCCCTGAATCTTTCTGAAACTCAGTTTCCGCAAAACAGCACTTTACTCTCATAGCATATGGCTGAGTAGTGTAAGTAACTAATGACCAAAAGTAACGGACAATTTTGCCTAATTTACTGCATTAGATCGTCAAACCTGGTCTGCTCTAACTCGATATGTATTGAGGAGGGGTGGTGATTTAAAAAAATCATAAAATAGAAATGCAGGTGTGTAAAAACGGGGGTGCAAGTTGCGAACTAACTAACGAGCTAATTATAAAAGTAGCCGACAATTAAATAGTTTTTCCAGACTTTTTGAACTGGAGTTGCCAGGGCTCGACGTTTCTTGCCGAATTTTACGATCAGGGATCGGTGGTTTTTAATCAATCAAAGCTAAATTTTACTGCGCACTCTCTCAATCAATTAGTAATCACGTCCCTCAGCCCTCCGGACCGTCGTTGAATCGTTGAAAATCTAGACGATCCAGAGGGCTGGGGACAGGTGCGCAACAAAAGTTAACCCAGGTGTTCTTGAATTTCGTGTGCCCGCATTATTTCGTTTTGGCGCATATCGTCAGGGCCGGAATTCCCCCATCACTTTTTGATATTTCGGGTCGTCTAGTGATAGACAAGCCATATAGGCACGTGACTCGATCAAGCTTCCATGCCGTACAATTCCAGTTAATCTCCTTTTGCCTTTATTCGATCTAGCCGAAAAGTTACGGATTTGACTTAGTTTGGTCAACACAGTGAACTTGAAGCACATACATGTTGTATCTGAATACGAGCGTACATCTACTACCATAGTACTCACTCGTACAGTTACATGTAGTGGGGCCAAAGGATGAAGCCAGCAATCTATTAGATCGACCGATGGAAATCTAACACAATCAAACAAGCTAATTATTTTTTCGCTCGCTTAAGAATCATAACTCTCTGTATTGATTTGTTTCGGAACAATTCAAGGTCGAAGTTGCCGCCAATTTTTACTGTATTTAGATAGGAAAAGTCTACGAAATGCATCCCCTGAATTCAAGCTGTTTCAGCACATTCGGATATGAGGTTATGAGAGCGAGCCAGTCGATGTCACCCAGAGAAAGAATCATATGTCTCTATATTATTGATATTTATATTTATATATTTATCTAGATCTATATTTAGGCTAGTAGAGTAGATTCAATAGACAATTCCTTGTACGTACAGTGAAATCGAGTTTTAGACTTTAGAATAGCTACTTCGGGTGTTCGTTGTCCTGTGCGATGATAACTGCGTATGTATACGGATTAGAAGAATCATAAGGGCCTTTGATTTTAACAAAGGCCCTTAGCCAATAGGAAAATTCGGCGCTCGCTCTAACAAATCGGCCGCGTGAGATCTATAAAAGGCGTCACGTCGGCCCGCGCTCCAGAAACCTTTCCTTCGGCCGTGGTCACTCGTGATCCCCCTTCCCCGCGGCCTTCGCCCCCTGCCTGGTCAACTTCCTGACGTTCCGTCTCCCATCAGCTTCGGCTTCAACGGTTAAGTCCCCTGAACAGCATCGCCCGTGACTTCCCGGTCGTAGTCTAAGGACAACGACAGCAACCGGCAAGCGAAGAACTACTGCGGCGCTCGTCAGCTAAGATCAGAATCAGCATCCCGTCCGAGCATTTCGGTCTCTGTGAAATCCTTGGCTACCGGTGGCTAGGTCCTCTGATTGGTTGGGTGAGAGAGGCTTTCTTGACCTGCTTAACTGGGTGCGCCCCTCGTTTGACCCCTTCCTAGGTAAGTCTGATAGGATTTGCACTTTTGCTTGCTTGTTTTCGTGTGCCAAACTCCAGGCAGAAGTTCCGTTTAATATTAAACGTATAGCTATCCGCTCCGACTAAATCTAAGGCGTTAAGGATTGTGAAGTAAGTAAGAAATTTTAACCTGTAAGTTAAAGATTTAACGTTTTCTTTCTCTGTCTCAATGCCAACTGAGATGAGCGACTAGATCTAGGGGCAGAGTTAGGTCACAGTGGACCGGAAGCGGCACAGTTCCCAGTGAATCAGTCGATCTAAGCAATCATGATAAACATGCAAACTAAGTGCCAGACTGGTACTTTCGTGCAGTCTCAGGCCGCTAAGCGGCTAAAATGAGTTAAATGCTAGTCTAAAGGTCTCCAGGTGACAATACACCTACATCATCGCTATCTGTCGACGTGTTAACACATTTAGTGCCAAAAGCGTGCAGTTACGTGTACTTGTACATGCATGCACTTCTGGGAATTTGGTAATGAGGTTAGAGGTAGTACATTTGGCAGTGTATAAAGGCTCGCCAGCGCAAGAACCGCCCGCAGAAGTCCTCTCTGTCCCTGCATGGCCAATGCGATTTTAGTCCCAGCAGTGTCCCTTCTATTCGGCTATGACTTCGAGATAGACAGCTAAAAGACGCTAGATGGCAGGTAAGTGCAGTGCCCCTCTAGTCGGAAGTCCGATTTCGATAGCTCCGGTTTGGTAAGCCGGTGCGCACGGACTGGTGGCAGCGGGTTATTTAATTTGTGGATTAGCTAATCTCTACCTTTCAAATTCTCTCTGCTTGTCTCTCGCTGTCTTCTCTTAGCTATAGGACCTTGCTGCTCGCCCACAATCTAGCTACCTCGGGGCTGACCATCTGGCAGGAGTGAGAGGCCAGAGTTCTAAGAGATTCATTTCTGAGTTCTGAGGCCCGAAGCTACAGGCTTAAAAAGGCCGAACTCATCATAAGCTCTTATAATATAGTACGAGCTAAGTCATTTTATTGCACTAATTTTATTGAAGAAAATTGGTAGCTGTTGAGTACATGTACATAAAACAAAAAACTCGATGAATTATGGGCCCGAAAAACCGCCGTTACTAGTCTCGTAAACTGCTGTCATTGGTACGTATTAAACTTACATGTATGTGTTGAATACAGCGAACATATATGTACGTATAGTTTATAAATTGTAAATCAACGCACGAAATAAATCAAAATTGGGAACACGGCAAAATATGAATGGAAGAATTATTAAGATTATAAGTACGCTCGTAGCATTAACCAACCATGCAAGATCAACGAAGAGGAAAAATTTATTAGCGCACGCGTAAAGAACAAAAGCATAAAGAGGAAATATACCTGTTTTTTAATTGTAAACCAAAACACAATTCAGAACTGGTCAAAAGTCATAAAGTTAATAAACGAGAGTTCAAAACGCAACTTAATGGCAAATTTAATCAGGATAGTAAAGAGTTTTGGGCTGGACTTTTCTCCTGATCGAATGTCAACTTTTTGGTAATAGCTAATACTTGTTCATCACTCTAAAATGGCTACATTTTGTTTAATAACTTGCTAGTTACATTTTTACACATTTCAAATTTTACACGTATCGTGACTTCAACAAGAAAGAATAAACTAAGACAGTTGTAAATGTTTTTTTGTTTTTTATCATCGTACTAGATTTTCTGTAAGTGCATGTAAAGTATAAAAAATTTACCGGTAGCTATACAGTAGCAGTAGTTGTTATATCCGTAAATTTAAATTCATCGATCTGGTAGTTTTTATATCGTATTTGGTGGCGGTCCAGCCTAAAGTATAATATATAAAGCAACTACAAGATACAAGCTAATCTAAATGCATAATCAACATATACTTGATAAAATCTGAATAATTTTCGATTAGGAGAAAATTGCCAACCAAACCAATAGCCAAATTAAGGAGTAAAAACGAAACCAAGCAGAGTGGGTATTGAGTCCAAACAGTTATTTGATTGCAGTTGATTCATATAAATTACGGCCGATTGGATTTAAATTAAAAATTAATGAATAGCACATTACGTAAACCGAATAAGATATCTCGGAGCAGCCTGTTCTGCCCTGTAAACAATATACTCGTCGTTCATTACGCCGCGTGTATTCTTAGTGCCTCTCTTGGCAAACACGGAATCGTAGCCGGCCGCTTTAACGCTCGCTAGGCTCAATCCGTTGTTTGGCGAATTGCACACCATCGATTTACCTAATAGAACTTCGCAGAGTAACAGCGACTTAATGCCAGACTCTCTGCAGTATTGGGCACTTTTTGTAGTATCAGTAGCAAAGTAAATTCCAGCGCCATACATGCCCGATTGGCCAACACGGAATCCATCGCGAATAATTGCTTCGGCTGCATCAGTTTTTGTTCCATGGAAGAATAGCTCGGGACTGCAATCCTTCTTGAATAAATCCTCATAAGCATTAAACATTCTTCTGTCCAACACGGGATTTTCGATGCGCTCAATACTCTGTATTTGAACTGAAATTCCGTGCTCACTCTTGATGTAGCGCATAACTCTATCGTGAACCTTAAAATATTCGACTGAAGTTTCCTCATTATTTTCACTAAGTTGAGTGCGCTTGATAGCAGATGACGTCGAATTCACTGCAAGTTTTGCTTTGCGTCTCTGAATAGCTAATGGCCAGCATGTTGAGCAGTATTGATCGTCAACTCTTCTGGAGGCTGTGCCACATGTCATGCTCTCAAGATGACCACACTTGAAGGTTCTAGGGACAGTTTCGATGCAGTCACTTTGTAGTTCCCAACAGCTCACAATATGATCGCAATTATCCCTCTTTGTCAAAGCACCGCATGGAGGGCATGGAGTTACTCCACAAGGGGAGTCACAATTATGTCCACAGCTTAGCCTTTTACCACAGACTTCAACACATTGTTTGAGAATCTCTTGTTCCTTCAGCGAGCATTTCACAGATCTTCGGTGACCACAAGACGGGATAGTTACCCTTATTATACCATTGCACTGCAACTTATTATCGCCACACTTGGAAGTGAATAGCTGATTGCATGATGCGCATTGCTTCTGTACATTTATTGGACATGGAACTGAGCTACAAACTTCATGACACTGAAGACCACAACGATGCTTACACGGCAGGAACTTTATGCAAGGCTCCTTGCACTTCAGGGTTTTAACCGTGTTTGCACGATTCGCTACACAGAGGATCTCTTTTGAATGACCACAGTCTAGCTTAAGATAAGTACTCTTTGAGCAAATTGGAGTAGGCTCATTGCAGGCCTTATCGACCATGTGACCACACGGAAGCTCTATACTAACTGTAGTAGTACAACCGGAAGGGTTACATTGCTCTGCACAAAGACGGGGGCACTTGTGCCCACATGGTAGTAAGCGATCACATGGTCTTTTGCATGATATGCCACTAGTTGAGTACGAGTTTGAGCAAGTAGTTATTTCAGTGTGCCCGCACGGCAAAACCATAGTTTTTTCCTCACTGCATTGGTCGTGGCGATGCCAAGGATGGCATTTTTTGCTGCAGGTGTGCTCACCACACGGCAAAAATTGTGAACAGTCTTCAAAGCAGAAGTTGCACAGTTTTCTTAAGTCAGAAATAGATCGCCAAAAAGCCTTAGTGTTGTGGTTGTTACAAACAACAGGAAAATTACAATCTAAGGCTTCATCGTTTTTGAGAGCTTCAATGAATGGTTTCCAATCAGCTGACTCGCTTACTGATTTCACAAAACCAATGAAGACTAAAGCACAACGCGCTCTTGTTTGAGAAATGTATCGAAGATACCGTAGCGGTAGAGAAGCATCGTTATTACCATTCATCAATTGAACAATTACGATATCATTCTCTCTGCCTTGGTAGTCAACAACTGTGCAAACCTCAATATCTTTGATTTGTTTGTTATCATGTTGCTGAGGGTTTTTAACCCGCAAAAGTACGCCTTTAATGCGCCTAACTTGACTCGTTGAAGAGGTTAGAATAGTCACATTATTGGGCTGGAAGCCAAAATTTAGATACACAAGTGCTAGCTCAGCAACTAGTTCAGCTAATTCTTTATCACTGCTTTCTCGGTTTGGAGAAATAACGTTTCGCAAATCCCAAAATACAACCGAATTTTGCATAAACTCGGGCCTTTTATAGGAAGACACAACGTTTAGATTGTCTTTAACATCTGGCCACACATCTAGCTTCAGGTACTTAGAAATATCTGGGTGCATTCGATTCTGGAATTTCAAGCGATTCTGAGGAAAGCCACTATTAACAAGTCGCTCCATCATCGAAACATTGTTTTGAGTCCTCTCGTCAAATCTAAAACTGCTAACTGTTTTAGAGTCAACTTGGTGCAGGTCTCCGATCAAGTAGACCCTCCTAGCCCAGTCACCTAGGCATCCTAGCAGCATTGGTTCTGGTATAACAGACGCCTCGTCAACAACAACAGCACTGGGCCGCACTTTCTGTAGAAGCTCAAGGTTGGCACATGCACCTGTAATTGTCATTGCAACAACGTCTGATTCACGCGAAGCTTTAAGTTCATCATCGAGAGTCAACTGAAGTATAGCCTCTTGACAGCGCGCCACGTCAGCTAGCCGCGCATCGAGAAATCCTGCTTGTGCCCATTGCTGCTCAATGTAATCAAGCATACAACCCTGAATATAAAAGTACCGTTCCTCGACTAAATCAATGTCCCATGGATTAGTCACGTGCTTTAAGAAGCGCCACTTGGTACTTGTCAACCGTGTTAGCCTTCTTTCAAACTTCAGACCGCTAGGCTTTGAGAAGTGTATTTGCAGCTTTGTTTCAACGAACTTTCGTCGCATTTCTTTAGATGATGGCGCATAAAACCTTTCAGAAAGATCGTATTTAGATGGCTCAGTGGTGGATTCAGCGCACATCTCAGTTGGTTTTACGTTGGTGGCAGCTTCTTCCATTCTCAAAGAAGACATCCAGATTGACTCTAAGTTCGTAGGTGACGGCATCCACTTATTCAGTGAAGCCTCAATGCTACCGGCTTCAGTTCCAGAAATAAACTTTTGTAAAGTATCTTCGCTCCAATAGGCAGTAAGAAATTGCTCGTTAAACTCAACGTTTTCCAGCTCAAGCAGTAACTTTAAATGAGAGCAGACAAATTCTTTTGCTTTGCTTAGTTCAGTCAACTTAGCTGCAGCAGCTTTGTCGTCGAATTGTTCAAGAGAAATAGGTTCAGCAATCAGTCGCACCTTAAGCGAAGAGTCAGAATCGGTAAGTTTCGAAACTGCATGTTTCAGACTGCTAATCTGATTAGTGAGAAGCAAAACTGGATCAGAAACATTTTGCTGCCGGGACAAAGCGCTTACCAGGTGCGCAGTGAATAATGTTTTACCACTACCGGATGGTCCGCTAACAACAGACACATTGCAGCGTAAGCAAGAGTTGTACGCTTCAACTTGAGACGGGTCGAAAATTTTTGGTGCTTCAATCTGACAAGTTACTGGGATGCTATTGAAAGTGCTTTCTAGTAGCGGTTTCTCCAGCGGAATCGGTTTACTACGAAGTGACTGCAAGCAGTTGAATACTGCTTTGTACGCCTGATATGGAGCGAAAGTTTCGGCCTCCGCTAGCCACACAGTTCCAGAACTGGCGTGCAGCCGACACAGGAGTGCGGTGTTGCACAAGCCACTGTCCGCGTCAGAGCACAATTCAATCAGGACTAGACCGCTCTTTTCAAAAAAATTAACATCCCTGCCACTGACAGTCGCCCAAAAAATGTCAGTGAATGTTTCATCAAACGACAAGCATAATAGAGTACCGAAAAGTAGTCGAGGCGAATTCTTAATTCCTTTAAATTGACCATTAAATGGCTTCAGTTCCACAAGAAGCGATGTTTCCGTAGAAGTTATGTCGATTCCTACCAGCCTAACCTTCCAGTAGATAGATTGAGCTTGAGAAGTTCGAGGGTTTCTGATAAATTGAGAAACGTTTGACTTGATATTTTCAAAAAAATGGGCTCGCAGCCTTCTTAGGTTTATGTCCAGGTACTGCTCAATGCACTCATAGTTTGTGCAAAAGTTCGAATGCTCAGAGTTGCATAGCTCCTCGTGACGCATCGTGACAGGAAGCTCGTACCAGCTTAAGTCAACAGCAGGTACAGTGGTCAACTTCTTACACAAGATAGTTGCCAGCCTGAATGCTGCTCCACTGTCCTGAATTTTAGCATAAAATTGTTCACAAACAGAAAGCATTCGGTGGCTTTGCTCCGGAGCAACTCTAACGAAGAGTTCACAGAACTTAATAATTGTACTAATCATCTCAACGTGAGAGATGGGCGACTGCGAGGCGCTTTCAAGTAGTTCAAAGAATGGTCCATCGTTTTGCTTGCAGTTAAAGTTTTCAAAAAGGTACGACATGCTTTGATTGAGGTTGCTTCTCAGATATGGACTAGTTAATTCACAGGCTCGTACAAAGAAAGCAAGCACTTTCAAAAGTAGTTCCGGAGTAAACTCTGTCCATTGGCCAACGATAAGCCAGACAGCCGGTGTTAAAACTAACTCGGCAATCTCGTCGCTTGAACTTCGATTTGGCAGCGATTCAATAAGAGCGAATACTTCAGAAGAGCTTCTGTTAGTTGGTCGTTCTAGTGATAGGTGATAACTGCTCGGACTACTGTTTGAAATGTTCAACAAAACCTTCACTTGATCGCCTTTCTGGGGCTTCCATACACCAAATTGGGTCTTTGTAGCGGGGATTCTGAGCCTTTTAGCATCCGGAGGCGCGACAATATAGGTAACTTCGTTCTCGATGTCACCCTCTTCTTCGCCTTTAATGAACCCGAAGACCACTTTCAAAAGGTCTTGATGGTAAGGACAATCATATAAGTTTTCAGCCGATTCTCGATCTCTTGGAATCTGATATCGAAGCCGATCGCCAGGCTGAATGCCAAGCTGTTTAACCCATTCAATGTCAAAGTCGAACTGGACCCCATTGTGAGCACTTGGGTCGTCTATGTACGAAACAGAGCCGCTTTTTTGGTTGCAGGACACGAAGTAGCCTGTGTGAAGACGATTGAATAACGAGTTATGTCATACTGACGCATTTTGAGTTAATTAGCTACTGAGAAATTCTAAAGCGAAACGATCAACTTACCAAACTTGATTTCACCTAAATTTTCACAATTTGTCCGTGTGCCAGTTACATTTGTTGGAGTTTTGCCCTTTTGTCTGCTACCACTATCATTTGACATCAGCGGTGTAGGCGGGCAGGCAGATGTCTGAGGCCGACGTTCATGTGGAGGAGGCTGAGATGGACGACAACGCTGCGATGGCGGGTGATTGTACTGTTGATGGTAGCCACGACTGGGACCGGCGGAAACGCTTGCGCTTGCATTCTGATGAATCTGATCGACAGCTAAAAAGTAAAAGAAAAAACTATAGAAAATAGGTTTAAAAACTCTATCTGACTGAAAAAGTAACAATGCAAAAGTCTTAATGAAAAGATGAACAGACTTTTCAATAAATTGGAACTTGAAAAGTTCAAATAAAGATTTTGCAACAAAGTTCCTATATGTCTTAACCACTACCCTCCCGCTTCACCCCTGGAACCACAGATTTCATATGAAGACCTAAATGCACTAAATGTGTACAATTTAAGTCTAAAAATATATGGGAATTCTTTTGAGTGTCGCTTTCTGAAGAGCAAAGCGAACATAGAGGCTTCCTTGGATCTTCATTCCGTTCGTTCCTCGCAAGCCTTAGAACAAGCGACACTCCTTTTCTGTCAGATAACTGCTTCACAAAGAAAAAAGAGCAAATGACTTCCGTAGATCATAACAAATCCAACATACTAATGTTGAAGAGAGATCGTAAGACTGTCCTATTGGAAGTTTCACAGACAACTCCGAAGCGAAGATGAAGAAGACAAAGGCATGATGGGAAGAGATTTGAGATGCGTATTTTCTACTATTTGAGGCGTAGAATCGCTGCGTCGTTAAAACTTGCTTGCAGGCACTAATCAGACTTTCGGTTCTTAGAAGCACACACCCAAACAGTTAGCTATATCTAAATGAGTCAGAAAAGTTAATTTTGTATGGATATGTCATATTGGACATTCAACAAAAGAGGCAAACAGCTTTAATAATCGAAAAAATGGCAAAACTTGCATACCAGCAAATCCTGCAGCTCCACCGGTTGTCATGTCAACGTAATTGCGACTGCCTCGAGCCCGATTGTTGCCTCCCCGTCCACCTCCACGACCGCGTCCGCGTCCGCGTCCGCCACCACGAAATTGGTCTCTGTCATCTGGATTTCTTGTTGCACCTAAGTTGGCAACGCCACCACTACCTCGACGCTGGTAGGGGACGTTTTGCAATTCGCCTTCAGAAGGGTAGCTTCTGGTAGAATGTGGACCTGTGTTAAATTTAATTACAAGCAAAGAACATAAAAGAAAGCTAAACAAATACAGTTAGCTTGAAAAAAAAAAAACAATATAGCTGGTAATTGTAATGATAATCTCTTACCAGGTTCTTCAGCTTGAAGATTTCTACCACCACTTCTTGAACATACAATTTTGGTATTGCTAAAGCCACTAGACTCAGAAGCCATAAATATTTTACAAGCAAAATAATATTAATAGATAGCAAAGTGAAAGGTGAATATGGAAATTATTAAACTTTAATTATGATTGAAGTCTAATTGATGACTAATTATTTATAAATTACTAAATTCTGAAATGATAGTTCAAAGTTTTAGGTTTCAGTCCATTTTCGTGAAAGCCCATTCAGCAAAGGCCACTTTGGCGAAAGACCATTTCGGAGAATCCACTTTAGCGAATACAATTGACCACTTTGGCAAATGATATAATATAATTTATTTAACTTTACATATTTTAATTATAATAGTATTTAATTACTACAACTAAAAATTTAGTACTAAAATTGTAAATTTTTCTTCGCCTTTAGTTGTACTTTCTTAACACAGAATAGTCAGTCCACTCTTATGTTCAAAATTTTGTTCTAAGTAAAAGAAAAGCCTAAGAAAAAACAAACCATTGCTAAGAACTTGGTAAGTCAACAATGTCATCCAAGTACATGGTTGACTTGGGAAGTTTAGCATGTTTTTTTACCTGAATACTTCAGATACAGATTTTTGACCTTATTTCTTCAGTTTAAACAGGAGTAGTTTTAAGAATATTCTTAACGATACTTGTAGCGCAAATTAAATGTACATAGCTATATGTTCTTAAAATGTCCACTTTCTAATTGAAAACCTAGCTAAATGGTCAGTTACATGTAATTTTGCTTTACAAACAAAGTCAAAGTCGAATTCGAATCAGGAAAACAATAGTGCTTTTAGTACATTATGCACTTTATTGGTTTCGAAATTACATGCACATGCATGTATATACATGTATATGTACATGTAAGCAGCAGGTATACAGCATATACGAATTTTTGAGCTTTCATGTATATACACATGAGCTCGTATAGCATGAATGAATAGCATGAATTGTCAATTTCTGAGAATCGCACATATTCATTATTACTGAAATGATCACGACACATTCAGTTTGCTACAGGCGTGCAGCAGCTGCGTAGCTACCCAAAGTGAAGCAAACTTTATCTGGTGCTTGGGATAAGCTGCTTGTTCAACTCGTCAAGCAGTGCCTTGTTCTAACAGTTGGCTCTTCACAAAGACCAGACAAGCCTCTTCATGAAGCAACTGGATCAGAAGGTAGAAGGGCAGCTGGCCTTGTTGAGCTCGAGCGTCCCCAAAATATGGCAATTAAGTCACACAAAATCTCTTTGCAATAGTTAAAGCACTTTGACACATTGGTTTTATTAAGATTATTGTAGCTAAGTAGATCGATGAGCTCAATTCTACAGGAAGCAGATATTAATTTCTTCGCAGGAGATAAACTTGTACCTACTAGCATACTGTTGTCTTGTTTCGTTATGTTTCACAGGCTTTGCCGAAATGGTCATTTCATTCGCCGAAGTGGATTCTCTGAAATAGTCTTTCACCCAAATGGTATTTCACCAAAATGGTCAGCACCCAAGTTTTATTGATTATATAGGCCATATTTAAAAATATCAACTTAGACAACAACAAACTAAAAAAGACAAATTATAAAAACACTTTCTAAAGTACTACTTTTATAAATTTAGGTAATGTCAATGATAGAGAAATATAAAGTCTACAAAAATTTCCTATAATACATTAACAATGACTTAAAATTGCTTAAATTGCAACTTTTCTTAAAGAAACAAACCTTACTTCGATACAAAAATATAGTATAGTCTACTGACTATTGACTAATGACAATATCAAATAATCAACTTTGGCTAATGAACATTGATTCTTTTAAACTAAAAAGGTTGCCAATTTTATTAATGACATTAACAATAAATTTGAACAATTTAATATTTAGACCTTTAAGGGTAAATGATTAGGAAAGATATTTTAAGGATAAAAATATGATCTCAAGGAAACCAATTAATTAAATAGCAAATTAATACTTAATAATAAAAACCTTAAAAAGGCTACTTGAGAAGACAATAGCATTAGCAGATGACAAGCTTGATATTTTTTTAATATTAGCTCAACATGGCAAGATGGCTCTCTAATTAAATATAAATTTGACAATGATAGCTAATCACTATAGAAACAAAGTCAATAAGTCAATAATGATAAATAGTATTTATAGTAATGATACAAAATAATTCAAATAAACTTAAAAAACTCAAATTCAAATAACTTAAAACTTTAACCTCATATGCAATTTTAGTATAATCAGCTATCTTTATAATAATATAAATAAATAAGGAATAATTGACTTCTTATTCAAAGTCCTGGCGTAATACATACTTAAGCTACGAAGTTACCAATATCATTAATTATTACTCTACTCAAAAATTCAAAGGGTATATTAAATTGTATTCTGTGTATACTCATTTTCTAGGGAAAGGGCATATGCCCCCAGTGTTTCAAGTTCCCACCACCCATTAAAAGTAGAATATCTATATATATATATATATGTACCAATCTAAAATATGTTAAACAAAACTCAAAAACTAATTAAATTATTGAGACATTTAGACATTGCCCTTGTCATCAAAGAAAAACATATGCTAAATTTTGTATGCTTTAAAATAACTTTAAACTCAAAGGTGCCTATGAGAATAAATTAAGAATGACATGACACGGCCCCGATTTATAGTTGCAAGTGAGAGTACACGAAACGCCCCGTGCAATGTGGCATAGGCCGGAACTATAGCCATTACCGTAATTAAACAGGCCTGTACAGGGCTAGTTTGAAAGTGGTCATTTTTCGCTTTCGTGTTGCGATAAAACAATTTTACTACTTTCTAAACGCCTAAAGCATCTTCCAGGTCTCATTAATGCAAAGAAAAAGAATTTTTAACTAGGTAAAATTTACTAATCCTTAAATTAAATTTTGTAAAACACAAGACAAATATGTTGAAGAAAGTTAGATAAAATTTAAAAGTATCAAGTTTCTAGTTCATGATTAAATAATAACTTTTTTTTATTTTTTTACTTTAAGACCATCTGCCGCTATATGATTTGCACGCTAGCTCTGCCCGCTGAAAAAATTAAATTTGCTTTCCAGCAGAGAAAGCATTTCCAAATGTTTTCTTTTTCCTTGTAATAACATTTTCAGATTGAGGTCTCATACTTTTTCCCTGGCATATATTAATATACAATATGAACTATGGTATGGTCTCAACGACCTATTTTTATTGTTAGGCCTATTTCTATTATTAATTTGTCTCATGTTGCAATGCAACAGTTTCATTTCAAACAAAAACGGTAGGGCCTATAGGCCTAACAAACAAAATAGAGAATTTTTTAACTTAGCTTAGGCAGGGCATTAGTTAGGCGTTAGGCCTAACACTAGCAGTGCAATACTAGGCCCCTAGTCATGAAATTAGGCCTACCACCACCTATATCTATAAAAATCAATACTTTCTATGTATCTGTGAGTATCTATTTGTGTAAAAATTTGTTTACTATGGACTCCTATCCCTATACCACTCAACCAAATTACATCAAATTTTGCACTCACCCTAGTCCCTAGGGCCTAAACTCACCCTGAACAAAATTATATAAAATGTTTTAGGCTAACCTTTAAATTTCCTAAATTTAAATCTTCCTAGGCCTACCTAAAAATGCAAAAAACTATTCAAAATATGCATTTTTCATTCTTGTTTTATTTCTTTTTATATTTTTATTTTCTACTTTATTTATTATATTTTTATTAAATATATTAGGCCTAGCATAAGAACAACAATGAAAGTATTATATCCTATAAACTGGCTTTTGAAGTAGGGATTGGCAAACTCTAAGTTCAAAGGCCAGATAAAGAATCTAGCTCATGGCTAAGATGCAAATGAAAGTAGAAAGGTAAAAGAATATTGAATAGACAATTAAAAGAAAGAAGAGGCAAGAAAGAAATAAGAAAAATGGAGTACTTATAGGCATGGCGGCTGTGTCTATAATATTTGAGCTTATAGGCACGGCTATAATAATTAAAATAAAATTTGTGTTCTATAGGTTCTCTCTTAAGCAAATAGTGGCTTAGTGGATAGGTCGATTGCCTTGTGATTGCATGTAGGCCTAGCTTGGTTTGAATCCTAAGTAGTTGGAGTTTTTTTAATTTAATTTTTTTAGCTAACATAATTTTTCCATCTTGAACTTCTCAAGTTTTTTAATTAAAATAATAATAAATTAAATTAAATTAAATTAAATCAATTTTTAATAAGAGTAACACTAAATCTTAAAGTGCAGCCAATATGTATAGAAAAAATTTTTGTTTTCGATAGCTACATATATAATTGTAGCCGCACTTTAAAATGATTTTGTGTTATGATGTAACCGCCCTTGTCGCCTGTCCGCTCCGTAGAGAGACGAACGCATGACTAGAGGGGGCAATGACCGTAGGCTGCCTATGACCGGGCAATGACCTGACGGACCTCCAGCACCAGACTGTCCCGCCCACATGATTAGTAGCTTTGGTAGCGCTTCGTGACCAGAGGGCCAAGGACCCACATGGACCCCACCTGTAGCCAAGGTGCAATAGTTGGTCACTCGGTCATAGTATGACCGAGTGGCTGCCACCACTCTATGTGACCTGGCGCACCTGGATCTTTCTACCAGACCTCTCGAGGCTAGAGCCCCGCCTGGATTGGTTACCAGGGGATTTAGGCTAACAGGGGAGACGCATGCAGCCGAGTACAGGGACTCTGCTTGGGGCATGATCGGGAACTCTGGGCTCAATCCTGGAGGATTTCTCAGCAGGGGATCCTTTGTGGCTGTGAGCGAGGCTGACTTGCGACTTCGATTACTAAGAGTAGTATGAGGCGAACATGTACTGTCTACAGTTTAGATTGCTCAGGGCGAAGGGACGCGTTAGCATGGGGTTGCAACCTTCCTACTGCCATGCTGTGCCAAGACTCGCTAATCCCTCTACTGCACGCACACGCGGCCCCGCAGCACGCACTCACAGGCGGGCTTTGCACGGGGAGAGGCCATTAGCTTACCCAAACTTCCTTATGCTTTGCCACCCCGGGAGAAAGGCTTAGCAAGCCATGAGTGAAATGATGGTGAAAGATTGAATAATGATGAAGTTAGTTAATAGTTAATAATTAGGCCCTTAGGCAAATAAGCAGGCAATTAGGCAGCTTCACTATTGAGTCAAATACAGCAAAAGATACGGTATCACAATTGGCTCAGCTCTCTAATCAGACAATGGAAAATAGGCAAACCCCGGATAAGCAAAGGCAATTAGAGCACAAATTAGTAGCAGGAACTTACCGGCAGCTGCACAGAGAGAGAGAGAGGCGGAGTGACCGAGGGCGGCTGTAGGCTGCAGTCAGGCAGACGGTGAAGCGGCGATGCGCTGGAGCGACGAGGCGCTGATGTAGATCAGGCGATGCTGATGATGCTGGGCGGTATCAGACCGCTGGCCGATAGGCGAGCTCACTTGGGGAGCTAAGGATAACTTGGCGGTAACAGACCGCGGACCGGCAGGGATTCGTCTTATAGACGAATGGGTCAGAACTCAATCTGACAGCAAGTCCAAAGAAGGACGAGGAGAGGAACAGAGATAAACTCAGTTGAGTATTCTCATGCCGAAATCGCTTC
Source organism: Macrostomum lignano (assembly GCA_002269645.1). NCBI lineage: Eukaryota > Metazoa > Platyhelminthes > Macrostomidae > Macrostomum > Macrostomum lignano. Next base: position 2,095 of record NIVC01002851.1, on the reverse strand, counting down.
CTTTTATAGACCTCACAGCCGCCTCCTCAAGGTCGTTACCATGGCTCCCTCTCTCTGATTGGCTGCCGGCAGAATGACGTCAGAATGAGTCATGATGAGAAGCATGAGACCGGCATAGCAACATGAGAAATCGGGAAATTGCGCAATCCGGAGGTGGGGTGGGGGGATAATTGGCGCAGCGGGTGGTCGCGAAAGTGTTGCGCAAGCAAACATTGAGAACAATAGGGCTGGGGTCGAGAACAAAGGAATTGGAAATCGGGATAATTGGGGAAAACTGAGAACAATGGAAAAGTAAACATTGGAGAAAAGGTGATAATTAGGTGCGAAAACGAGAACAAAAGAAAGAGAAAATCGGAGAAAATGTGATAATTGGTGGGGTCGAGAGAACAAAAAAGCAAAAACGAGAACAATAGAAGCGGAGGTGGGGTGGGTGTCACATGAGAAATTTAGGAAGGAGAACAATAGCGTGAGAAAAGGTTGCGCAAGAGAGGGGGATGAGTCATCGATGAGTCACCGAGGGGGAGAAGGGGTCACACGACTTGCGTCACCGTTTGGGAGTTTGAGAGGGGATGGGGAGACGGTGAGCACACAAAGTACTGTAAGTAGACACAGGGAAAGAGGGGACAGCGCAGGAAAAGAGTGCAGAGGGAGACAAAAAAAAGGAGGAGGTAGAGAAAGTACAGGAAGAATAGGGCGGGAACAGAAGAGATAGGGTAGAGGGGGAGGTACAGAAAGGGGTAGGGGCTCCGGAAAGGCAGGTGTGGCGGCAGGAGAGACGGGACCAAGGCAGCAGGAGAGGTGCAGCAGAGCGGGAGTCTCCAGGCCCGGTCGGAGACCTGGCCGAGTCTCGACAGCTCTGTGCAGAGGGTGCACGGGATAGGAGGCACTTTCGAAAAAGTTCCCATGCCCTATCCCGCGACCAGAGCGTGGTTACATCAGTTACTCTTAAAAATTAAACATAATTTAATTGCATAAAAAATTCAAATAAAAAACTGACTTTTCAATTGGCTCGATCTTTCATCCGATCAATGATTACATACATGGCAATAGCAGCCATGCTTATAAGCTCCAATATTAGAGACACGGCCACCCACCATGTCTCTAAGTATGAACCCTTTCAATATTAATGACATGGCTACTGTGCAAGTTTTATTGACCTAGCAGCCATGTCTCTAATAGTGACTAGGTCCATACTTATAGACATGGCCACTGTTTCTATAAATTTCTGCATTATATACACGGCGGCCATGTCTATAAGTATAGACCTATTCACTATTAGAGACACAGTCGCTGTGTCTCTAAGTGTGGCATAAGAAAAAATATAGAAGATAAGAGAAAAGACAATAGGTAAGGAGAAAAAAGCTTTGCAAAACCTATAAACCCAAGGACATGCAAAGGAAAGATAAGAGAGAGGAAAGTAAAGTAAAGTAAAAAGAAAGTAGAGATAAAAGAGCAGTGAAGAGATGAGAGAAGATCAAAAGGAGATATAGAGATATAGAGATAGAGATATAGAGATATAGGAGAGAATAGAAAGAATAAAAAAGTGGAGATAAAATGAGAGATGACAAAGTAAAGAAAAGAAGGAGAAAGGAGAATGCTAAGAGATGAGAGAATAGTATAAAGGGGAGAGAGTATAGAGGAAAGAGAAAAGAGGAGTCAGAAGGGGGAAAGAGAAGAGTACACAAGAGAGAGGTGAGAGAACAGAAAGGAGAGTAAAGATAACAAATGAGAGAGAAAAGATGAGAATGAACAGACAAGATATGAGAGGACAATTGAAAGCAGAGAAAAGATGAGGTAGCAAAAAGGAGAGATTTGAGAGTAGAAAGAATAGAGAGAGAAGAAAGATGTGTGAAAGCAGAGAAAAGATGAGGTAGCAAAAAGGAGAGATTTGAGAGTAGAAAGAATAGAGAGAGAAGAAAGATGTGTGAAAGCAGAGAAAAGATGAGAGAGCAATGAGGAGAGGAGAAGAAAGATGAGAGAGCAATGGAGAGAAGAGAGCAGGAGAAAGAAAAAAAGAGAGAGCAGAGAGCAAAGATGAGATAAAGAAGAAGGATAAAAGAGAAGGTGAGAAAACAAAGGAGAGAGAAGGCAAGTT
>NIVC01002850.1:130000-135558 GCA_002269645.1 Macrostomum lignano | reverse complement strand
TCTTAGACAACCCTTAGACAACCCTAGACAACCCTAGACAACTCCTAGACAACCCTTAGACAACCCCTAGACAACTCCTAGACAACCCTTAGACAACCCCTAGACAACCCCTAGACAACCCTTAGACAACCCTTAGACAACTCTTAGACAACCCTTAGACAACCCCTAGACAACTCCTTAGACAGAACAGCCTAGACAACCCTTAGACAACCCTTAGACAACCCTTAGACAACCCCTAGACAACCCTTAGACAACCCTTAGACAACCCTTAGACAACCCCTAGACAACTCCATCGACAACTTGACCAATAATTGATACTAAAATCTGACATAGCTGGCTACTCAGCTGATATTAGTTAACCTATGTAAACTATGGCCCATAATAAAGCTAAAATAAGTGACAATTGTCAATCGTTCACGGTGTAAATTGAAAAAAAGTGGAAGTCGGCCTCTACTCGTCCGAAAAAGAAGGGTGTTAGGCAAGAGTTTCAACTGCAGTTCCTATAAAGACTGTTGATCTCCATGGCAGGATCTTTTTCCGCCCCCATGGTCGCGTTCTTCATTCCATCTTGTCTCCAATAAATTTTTGTAGGCACAGTAGAACCACTGTATGTCCCCTCATGTGCACTGGCTCCATAGGGCTATTATCAGTGTGTATCGCAGTGTTAATTAGAGGTTTTTTCCAACAGTCTGGAAAACTGACGGATAGCCCATGGAGGCTTGTATATATCAAGACGAGTCATCAGTCTTTTACGAGGACTTTTATTACGCGTTGGTTTCTAAGAAAGAGTAGCCATCAAATTTTTGTTTTAATTTGCATTTTAATCAAGTATTTAAATTGCTATAGCCTAACTGACTGAAGCAAAAACCTTTTTTTCAAAATCAGTTCGTGTTTTACGATTTGGATAAATGGTTTAGAGGTGATTCTCATGGTTTAGGGGTGATTCTCATGGCTTGGGAGTGATTATCATGGCTTAGGAGTGATTCTCATGGCTTGGGAGTGATTATCATGGCTTAGGAGTGTTTCTCATGGCTTGGGAGTGATTCCCATGTTTTGGGAGTGATTCTCATGGTTCCAAAGTGATTCTTATGGCTTTGGAGTGATTATCATGGCTTAGGAGTGATTCTCATGGCTTGGGAGTGATTCTCATGGCTTGGGAGTGATTATCATGGCTTAGGAGTGATTCTCATGGCTTGGGAGTGATTATCATGGCTTAGGAGTGATTCTCATGGCTTGGGAGTGATTATCATGGCTTAGGAGTGATTCTCATGGCTTGGGAGTGATTATCATGGGTTAGGAGTGATTCTCATGGCTTGTAGGTGATTCTTATGGTTTATTTATTGAGGGATCTAATGGATTAAGAGTAATTATCAATTTTCGGATTGATTCCATGTGAAGATGATTTAACAGTAACTTCCTAGTTTTCTTGATTTTTTAATCAAAGTGTACTATATAAGCTTCAGACAATTTTTTTCAAAAACTTTCTTTTCATCACAAAAGTAAATTTCAAGCAAGCCAAGCCGTTACCGACCATTATTTTCTCAGTAAGTTTGACGAACGTGATAAATAACGTTGGCATTTCGAATGAACTTTCTGACTGGTATAAAATTTCCCAATCAATTTCTTCAGGAACAAAATGTGTGTGTGTGTGTGTGTGTGTGTGTGTGTTTTCTATGCGTCATCAATTTGGACTGTTGCGTAAAATTAATAAACTATTTTGAAAATTCTGTCACAGGCGCCTTCTTAATCCCGTATCTGCTGATGCTGGTGATTGGAGGCATCCCGCTGTTCTATATGGAGCTGGCTCTGGGCCAGTACGTTCGCAAAGGAGCCATCACCTGCTGGGGTCGCGTCTGTCCGCTGTTTAAAGGTGAGGATTGGTTTTTAATTCTGTTTGTGGGATGCTGGATAGATTTTTAGGTAGATGATGAGGTAGATTCTGAGGTAGATTTGCACTTACATTTAGATATTGAGGTAGATTCTTTATGTAGATGTTATTATTATTATTATTATTATTATTATTACTATTACTATTATTATTATTATTGAGGTAGATTCTGAGGTAGATGTTGAGGTAGATTTTCAGGTAGATGTTGAGGCAGATGCTTTAAGTAGATTATGAGGTAGATTTTTGAGTAGATTCTGAGAGATACATTCAGATCTTTTAGGTCAATGTTAAGGTAGATTCACAGGTGGATGTTGAAAGTATGAACAGCTGTTTAATTTAGATCCCGAAACCTCATCAGAATGCTTACAATAAAATCCCCTCCCCCCACTCTGCACCATCGAATCTCAAGGCATCGGCATCTGCGTGGTAATGATCGCGTTCTTCACCGATCTATTCTATAACGTCATCATTGCCTGGTCTTTGTACTACTTATTTGCTTCATTCTCGCCCAGCCTGCCATGGACCTCTTGCAATAACACTTGGAATATTGCTGCCACGTGTTACGACGAGCACATCAGGGAGAAATTGCCGTCGATGACTTCCGATGCGGCAAAACTGATAGACAATGATCAGATTGGAGGTTTGCTTGGTACAGAAAATGCGAGCAGTTCACTGGCTCGAAGGAGCTACCCGGCGCATGAGTACTTTTAGTGAGATCGATTGTTTTTTATGATGTACTTTTAGCTGTTTATTGTTGTCCATGGATTGTCTAGGGGGTTTTCTAGGGGCTGTCTAGAGGGTTGTATAGGGTTATCTACGGAGTTGTTTATGGGTTGTCTGGGTTGTCTAGTGCTTTCTCTATGGATTACCTAGAGGCCTGTCTAGAGCGGTTATCTGGGAGTTATCTAGAGGCTTATCTAGAGGTTGTCTACGGGTGCCTCGGATAGGGATCTATGGGTTTCTATGGTCCATAAATCTAAGAGCTGAGATTAAAAACTTTTTGGAAAATTTGGGCGTCAAGTTTCGTTTTACATTTGCAAGCTGTTTGTGAACTTATGAAAGATGTTTTTGGATTTTACTAGAATGTCTTTTGATACATTAAAAGTACATGTACCTGGTAAGAATAAATTGCCCTCAATAAAAACGATCTCTTTTTAACCTCCAGCCACCATGTGCTCGGAAACCACCCAGATGGAAACTTTGGCATTGACAACATTGGTTCCATCCAGTGGAAGCTGGCCGTCTGCCTCGCTCTGGTGTACATCATCTGCTATTTCAGTCTGTGGAAGGGCATTAGCATGTCTGGGAAGGTAACGTTTTAAATATTTGAATTCCTAGAATATTGGGATTCTTGGAATATTTGAATTCTTAGAATATTAGGATTCTTGGAATATTTGAATTCTTGGGATATTGAGATTCTTGCGACATTAGGATTCTTGGGATATTGGGATTCTTGGGATATTGGGATTCTTGGAATATTGGGATTCTTGCGATATTGGAACTTGTTGGAATATTGGGGTTCTTGGAATATTGGGATCCCAGGAATATTAGGATTATTGGAGTTCTTGCAATATTGGAATTCTTGGAATAATTGAATTCGTTGAATCTTAGGATTCTTAAAATGTTGGCGTTCTTGTAATGCTTGGATTCTTGGAATATTGGAATTCAGATTTGAATAAGTTTTTTGAAACGTAATCTTCTTCGATATTTCAGGTAGTCTGGTTCACCGCCATTTTCCCGTACTGTGTATTGCTGATTTTTCTGATTCGCGGCGTCACCCTGGAAGGCTCCATGATGGGAATCTACTATTATATGTACCCAAACTTAAGCGAGCTGCTCAACTCAAAGCCTTGGATTGATGCAGCTACTCAGGTGTTCTTTTCATTGGGACCCGGCTTTGGAGTTCTGCTGGCGTTCGCTTCGTATAACAAGTTTAACAATAATGTGTACAAGTGAGTAGTAGTAGTAGTAGTAGTAGTAGTAGTAGTAGTAGTAGTAGTAGTAGTAGTAGTAGTAGTAGTAGTAGTAGTATTAGTAGTAGTAGTAGTAGTAGTAGTATAAGTAGTAGCAGTAGTAGTAGTAGTAGTAGTAGTAGTATTAGTAGTAGTAGTAGTAGTAGTAGTATAAGTAGTAGCAGTAGTAGTAGTAGCAGTAGTAGTAGTAGAAGTAGTAGCAGTAGTAGTAGTAGTACCAGTTGTAGTATTGTAGCATAAAATCAGTTCGTATTGAATTTGTGCTCCCAATTTTTGCAGCCACCCTAAATGATTAAATAGCCATTTCTATTTTCAGCAACTATGGATTTAGTCAGGCTCTGAGGCATGTTGAGAACAATAGCTCTTTCAAAAGCCTGATTGACTCTTGAATTGTTTAAATGCAGATTTTGTTCGCATTCAAAGCATGCGGAGATTTATTGTTTAAAAAGGTAGATGGGACAGTGGTGCAATAAAAATTCACATTGATGAGAATCGCGAAAGCTGCTTAGCAGGGCACCATAGGAAAAAAATATCTGTCTTACAAAGTAGATACAGATAGCGTATAATGAAGACATTAGAAAAATATTAGAATAGAATAGAATAGAATAGAATATAATAGAATAGAATAGAATAGAATAGAATAGAATAGAATAGAATAGAATAGAATAGAATTGAATAGAATAGAATAGAATAGAATAGAATAGAATAGAATAGAATAGAATAGAATTGAATAGAATAGAATAGAATAGAATTTAATAGAATAGAATAGAATAGAATAGAATAGAATAGAATAGAATAGAATAGAATAGAATAGAATAGAATAGAATAGAATTTAATAGAATAGAATAGAATAGAATAGAATAGAATAGAATAGAATAGAATAGAATAGAATAGAATAGAATAGAATAGAATAGAATAGAATAGAATTGAATAGAATAGAATAGAATAGAATAGAATAGAATAGAATAGAATAGAATAGAATAGAATAGAATAGAATAGAATAGAATAGAATATAATTGAATAGAATAGAATAGAATAGAATAGAATAGAATAGAATAGAATAGAATAGAATAGAATATAATAGAATAGAATAGAATAGAATAGAATAGAATAGAATAGAATAGAATAGAATAGAATAGAATAGAATAGAATAGAATAGAATAGAATAGAATAGAATAGAATAGAATAGAATAGAATAGAATATAATAGAATAGAATAGAATAGAATAGAATAGAATAGAATAGAAAAGAATAGATGCAAAATATGGCTCCCGCATTCACACGCATCCCATAATTTTCAGAGACGCGCTGATCACAAGTGCAGTAAACTGCATGACGAGTTTTTTGTCCGGGTTCGTGGTATTTGCAATCATCGGGTACCTGGCTCACAAACGGAAGGAGGACGTTAGACAGGTCATCTCGGATGGTGGGTTACGGGATTGACAATTTATATGCTTGATTATCACCGACAAGACAAATTTTGTCTTATAAAAATATGAGTTTTCAGATCAGGGCCTGGTGTTCACCGTGTACCCTGAGGCTTTGGCCACTTTGCCTGGTTCAACATTTTGGAGTTTGTGCTTCTTTCTCATGCTGATGACTCTGGGGCTGGATAGTTCGGTGAGTTCAATGCACACCAAGGGTGACAATCTTGTCTAACAGGATGGCAATCTTGTCTAACAGGATGGCAATCTTGTC
>NIVC01002850.1:50000-122500 GCA_002269645.1 Macrostomum lignano | reverse complement strand
CTCCATTGAAACGCTTTAATTTTTTTGGGAAATTGCCTGGGAAAAAGCAAAACACAGAGCGATAATCGTAAGCTACGCGTTAGGCATCTTCTGCTCAATACAACGGTTTTCGGGCGTGACAACGCAAGCAACAATAATTTATGTAAAATCACGGAGCAATAGCAATTTCTTGCATTTACGAGCTCGTTAGGTACCTGTACCAAAACGTCATGTGACTATAATAGAGATTGAATATAACTTTTAATTCTGCTAGATTTTACTGCACATTTGCCTATTGTATATACTGTATATGGCTCAGCTACTCATCATTCTGTACCTAAAAGTACAATCTAGTTGATCAAAGAAAATTTTTACAATTAGACACTGTGAACAATTAATAAAATAAAATTCAGTGTACTTTTAAATTATGAAATAACTATATACTACTGCATAGAATACAATACAGTATTTTGAATGCAAATTTTGGTCTATCGATTTTTAGTCAAACTATTTTACCACTAAAAGCCATCAAAAAGTGTTTTCTACCCAACTAAAAACGTGATTTATGATGTAATGCTAGTATAAATAGAAACACAACAATTGCAGAGTCCCCAAAAATCCCGTGACCACACCATATGTATGCAACGATTCATTTAGCTGGTAATTGTAAGAGGATATTAGCTAACACAACAAATTAGTTGTCAAAAATTTATTCGAGGGCCAAATTTGACTTTTAAATTCAGTTGGAAAAAAGAAACTTAGAAACTATAAACTACTCTATTAAAATGTCAAACATATCCAATTTAGAACCTGTCACTGCTTGACATGCACAGAAGTTCTAAGTTGGCTAAGCCCTCCAATACCAATATGTCGCCTTCATGCGTCACTTATGGGTTGCCTATGGATTGATGACTACTAGTTGAGCTGTACCGTCACATGTCAGAATCTATAAGGGTAAGCCATTCAGATCAATCCATCAACCTTGCAGGTTGTCGACTTATGCATTCTTTTAGAAGCAGTGCATTGAGGCCAGCTTCTTTCCTGTCTCCGCGGCGCTGGCATTGGAGTTTGCTGCAGCAGCGGTGACGGCGGCGGCAGCTGCGGCATCAGCAGCAGCGGTTCCTCCTGGCATGTAATCCACCAGGCTGTCTGCCCGACGGTAACTGACCGACTGCAGACATTCCGAGTCTCCAGCCGCGGCACTCGGATCAATCAAAGCCAAAGTGAGGCTGCTGGAGTCCGCCGAGCCCCAGCAGGGCAGGCGCAGGCCCAGCTTGGTTGCCATGGAAACTGGGATGATCCGGCCAGCCAGGTAGTGCCGACGAACGGCAAACTCCAATGAGCAGCGCTTGGGCAGAAATAGCGAGATGAGCGAGTCGGGGCGAAGCTGCTGGCTGCCGCTTGGCGGCTTGTCGGCCTCCCAGCCTGCGTTGGAGACATACGCAAGTTTTGAGCAATCATTTTTGCTTTTCCTGCGTTTCTGTTCTCAAAAGTGACCCTATCGATGTATTAAAAGCAAGCGTGCAAATCTGTCTCAAGCCCTCTGCGGTAAACGCATCCGACTCTCGCTTCATAGCATAGGCCTGCATCCCCCCAAGTTAGATTCCGTGCGCGGCCATCGGTTAATTTGAGGAGCGATTGAGCACGAATATTGTCCTGGGCTTGTCGTGCAATGTTCTGCTTGTGTCACGTGTCAAAGGGGCAGAGTATCTACGCTGATTTAATGAGCCCAAAGATCCACAGTCCTGTGAGATGCGTTTTTATGAGTGAATAAAGTGCTCAGGAGTCAGTGGAATGAGCAGAATCGCCTCAGCGTTGGTTGTGGGACGATTTCGCTTAAGCATTGCGCCAGGGTGCCCACAACTCTATCAACCTTCTCTCACCGCTGGGCACATCGATGCTAACAATGGGCACAGTAGTGTCGCACAGTTTGCCGAACACGCCGGCTAAATCCGGTTTAACTGGCAGCTGAAATGTCCAACCGAACAGGGCGTCAATGATCAGGCCGTAGTTGTGCTGCAGCACCTGCACGTCGCCGGGCATGTAGCTTAGAAATGGAATATCCAGCTTCTCGCACTGGTTGAGCAGCTGACGATAAGCCGGCTTCGATGGCGTCTTCGGATAGAATAAAGTCAGCTTGTAGCCCTGAAGTGTGCGAGAATGGTCTATTTGCAAGATACACGCTAAGGAACTTGCTAAGGAAAATGATGACTTAAGAGGACTTGTTGTCAAGTAAAATGGCTATCTAGCCGAATAAAAGATGCCCTAGATAGCAAGGGACTGGAAAAGAATCCCTTCAGATAACTCAAGACCTCAATCGGGAATTCCGACAAAATTGAAGCGTTCTCTCCCCGAAGAGGGGCCGTGTGGGCTAGTCACACTATACTAAATCGGCTCACAAAGATTTTCAGATACTTGGCGCACGCCAGCCCGTAGCCGCCGTTGTCGCCGGGGCCGCAGCACACCAGGGCGGCGCCGGCTCGAGCCAGCGCCTCGCGCGGATAGATTCGCGTGAAAGCCAGGGCCGCCGACAGGCCGCCGTGCTCGAGTAGCTGCTCCAGAGTCATGCCGAGCTCTCCAGTGAGCTCAGCGAATAGTTGCTCCGTCTGGCTGCGACTTGAAGTGTTCGATGATTAAGATGAATTGAGATGAATCTTCATGTCTGAGATAATTATTTATCACTTAGAGTTTCAAGCTCTCATTTCAGAACCCTCCCACTGAGCTATGGGTCATTAGGATAGAGAGTGCAGGGGAGGGTCTGCGTAAATTTATGTTGTTTTCTCCCGTGCTATATCGTGTCTCAGGTGAGAGTAAGTGACAAGACTTTCTTTTTGATCTCTCATCTACGTGTTCTGATTTTTAAGGGCTCGTCTATTCTCCCTTCATTCTCGCATCTGCTCCTCACGTGATAAAAGAGCATTTCATCGTCAGATCCTCGGAGTCGCGCTTGACAACCGCCGACTTTTGCGTCTTCTTTCGAAAGCTGAACCGAAATCTGTTTGATGAATTGCTGGTGGCGCCGGCTGCCGACTGTTGCTGGGACGTCTGCCTGGACAGAGGTGCAGAGTTGTCCGCTGATTGCTCCTGGTCGCTCATCTGTCTGCAAGCAGGTGTTTGGGGTCAGTAAGTCAATGATCAAATATATACTTTTGAATGCGGTAAGTTGAAATATGAGTATATTACGGTGAATTTATTTACAATCAACACTGAAAAAGTGACCAATCAGTATTATTGAGCTCATACAGGCCCTTTAAAAGACCCATAGAGCTGAAAATTCACTTGCAAATAAAGCATATTTTCTATAGCCAGAGCAGATCAATCATCAGTACACAAAGCCACCCAGAATTCTTAGCTGGTAATACCTGCACAGTCGCAATATCTTCTTCATTGAGACTTGAGAGCAGCAGGACATTCAATCATTAATCTGCACGGTGAATTGCGCGCTTTTGTTGCTGAATAGGCGACCCCTCGCTACGCTGGGCCAACACAGGAAAATCCCATGCAGTCGGTGGAAATCCAGTCAAGAATCTCACTCAAAGGGTTCAAGTCAGTAAAATGCACTTGGCAATGAAATCCTATAGTGACATTAATATTCCACACAACTGACACCTCCCTCTCAGCATCACTCCCTCTCAGCATCACTCCCTCTCAGCATCACTCCCTCTCAGTATCACTCCCTCTCAGCATCACTCCCTCTCAGCATCACTCCCTCTCAGCATCATTCTCAGCATCACTCCCTCTCAGCATCACTCCTTCTCAGCATCACTCCCTCTCAGCATCATTCTCAGCATCATTCCCTCTCAGCATCACTCCCTCTCAGCATCACTCCCTCTCAGTATCACTCCCCCTCAGCATCAATCCTTCTCAGCATCACTCCCTCTCAGCATCACTCCTTCTCAGCATCATTCTCAGCATCATTCCCTCTCAGCATCACTCCTTCTCAGCATCACTCCCTCTCAGCATCATTCTCAGCATCATTCCCTCTCAGCATCACTCCCTCTCAGCATCACTCCCTCTCAGTATCACTCCCCCTCAGCATCAATCCTTCTCAGCATCACTTCCTCTCAGCATCACTCCTTCTCAACATCATTCTCAGCATCATTCCCTCTCAGCATCACTCCTTCTCAACATCACTCCCTCTCAGTATCACTCCCTCTCAGCATCAATCCTTCTCAGCATCATTCTCAGCATCATTCCCTCTCAGCATCACTCCCTCTCAGCATCACTCCTTCTCAGCATCATTCTCAGCATCATTCCCTCTCAGCATCACTCCCAGCATCATTCCCTCTCAGCATCACCACTCTCAGCATCACTCCCTCTCAGTATCACTCCCTCTCAGCATCACTCCCTCTCAGCATCACTCCTTCTCAGCATCATTCTCAGCATCATTCCCTCTCAGCATCACTCCCTCTCAGCATCACTCCCTCTCAGTATCACTCCCTCTCAGCATCACTCCCTCTCAGCATCACTCCCTCTCAGCATCACTCCCTCTCAGCATCACTCCCTCTCAGCATCACTCCCTCTCAGCATCACTCCCTCTCAGCATCACTCCCTCTCAGCATCACTCCCTCTCAGTATCACTCCCTCTCAGCATCACTCCCTCTCAGTACCACTCCCTCTCAGTATCACTCCCTCTCAGCATCAATCCTTCTCAGCATCACTCCTTCTCAGCATCATTCTCAGCATCACTCCCTCTCAGCATCACTCCCTCTCAGCATCACTCCTTCTCAGCATCATTCTCAGCATCATTCCCTCTCAGCATCACTCCCTCTCAGTACCACTCCCTCTCAGTATCACTCCCTCTCAGCATCAATCCTTCTCAGCATCATTCTCAGCATCATTCCCTCTCAGCATCACTCCCTCTCAGCATCACTCCTTCTCAGCATCATTCTCAGCATCATTCCCTCTCAGCATCACTCCCTCTCAGTATCACTCCCTCTCAGCATCACCACTCTCAGCATCACTCCCTCTCAGTATCACTCCCTCTCAGCATCACTCCCTCTCAGCATCACTCCTTCTCAGCATCATTCTCAGCATCATTCCCTCTCAGCATCACTCCCTCTCAGCATCACTCCCTCTCAGTATCACTCCCTCTCAGCATCACTCCCTCTCAGCATCACTCCCTCTCAGCATCACTCCCTCTCAGCATCACTCCCTCTCAGCATCACTCCCTCTCAGCATCACTCCCTCTCAGCATCACTCCCTCTCAGCATCACTCCCTCTCAGTATCACTCCTTCTCAGCATCACTTCCTCTCAGCATCACTCCTTCTCAACATCATTCTCAGCATCATTCCCTCTCAGCATCACTCCCTCTCAGTACCACTCCCTCTCAGTATCACTCCCTCTCAGCATCACTCCCCCTCAGCATCAATCCTTCTCAGCATCACTTCCTCTCAGCATCACTCCTTCTCAACATCATTCTCAGCATCATTCCCTCTCAGCATCATTCCCTCTCAGTACCACTCCCTCTCAGTATCACTCCCTCTCAGCATCACTCCCTCTCAGTACCACTCCCTCTCAGTATCACTCCCTCTCAGCATCAATCCTTCTCAGCATCACTCCTTCTCAGCATCATTCTCAGCATCACTCCCTCTCAGTATCACTCCTTCTCAGCATCACTCCTTCTCAGCATCACTCCTTCTCAGCATCACTCCTTACATTCGCAACATCTCATTAATCTCTGAAATAGATTTCTCGCTGAGTAAGGACTAAGTCGATCTTGTCTGAGTAGGGCTTGTTTTCTCTATGATCAGGGTCCGAGTCCTCTATGAGTAGGGTCTTGGTCCTATATGAGCAGGGTCTGAGTGCTCTATGAGTAAGGTCTCTACGGTCCATACGGAGCCCAAGCGCCGCGAATTAATTTTGACATGAGTGGATAAATTCCACAAAAAATATGGAAGAATTTCACATTTTGTTCATCTCCACACTATTATCGCACAGTCTCGGGGGAGTTGTAGTCTCAATTAATTATTTACCTCTCTCCGCTCTTCATATCATAGAAGGGTATTATAGATGTCTTGGATTTAAACTATATATATATATATATATATATATACATACTTATTCCCTCTCAGCATCACTCCCTCTCAGCATCACTCCCTCTCAGCATCACTCCCTCTCAGCATCACTCCTTCTCAACATCACTCCCTCTCAGTATCACTCCCTCTCAGCATCAATCCTTCTCAGCATCACTCCCTCTCAGCATCATTCTCAGTATCACTCCCTCTCAGTATCACTCCTTCTCAGCATCACTCCTTCTCAGCATCACTCCTTCTCAGCATCACTCCTTACATTCGCAACATCTCATTAATCTCTGAAATAGATTTCTCGCTGAGTAAGGACTAAGTCGATCTTGTCTGAGTAGGGCTTGTTTTCTCTATGATCAGGGTCCGAGTCCTCTATGAGTAGGGTCTTGGTCCTATATGAGCAGGGTCTGAGTGCTCTATGAGTAAGGTCTCTACGGTCCATACGGAGCCCAAGCGCCGCGAATTAATTTTGACATGAGTGGATAAATTCCACAAAAAATATGGAAGAATTTCACATTTTGTTCATCTCCACACTATTATCGCACAGTCTCGGGGGAGTTGTAGCTAGTCTCAATTAATTATTTACCTCTCTCCGCTCTTCATATCATAGAAGGGTATTATAGATGTCTTGGATTTAAACTATATATATACTTATATACTTATATACTTACACTTATATACTTATATACTTATACTTATTTATTTGCAGTCTTAATTTATTTGCAGTCTTAATTTATTTGCAGTCTTAATTTATTTGCAGTCTTAATTTATTTGCAGTCTTAATTTATTTGCAGTCTTAATTTATTTGCAGTCTTAATTTATTTGCAGTCTTAATTTATTTGCAGTCTTAATTTATTTGCAGTCTTAATTTATTTGCAGTCTTAATTTATTTGCAGTCTTAATTTATTTGCAGTCTTAATTTATTTGCAGTCTTAATTTATTTGCAGTCTTAATTTATTTGCAGTCTTAATTTATTTGCAGTCTTAATTTATTTGCAGTCTTAATTTATTTGCAGTCTTAATTTATTTGCAGTCTTAATTTATTTGCAGTCTTAATTTATTTGCAGTCTTAATTTATTTGCAGTCTTAATTTATTTGCAGTCTTAATTTATTTGCAGTCTTAATTTATTTGCAGTCTTAATTTATTTGCAGTCTTAATTTATTTGCAGTCTTAATTTATTTGCAGTCTTAATTTATTTGCAGTCTTAATTTATTTGCAGTCTTAATTTATTTGCAGTCTTAATTTATTTGCAGTCTTAATTTATTTGCAGTCTTAATTTATTTGCAGTCTTAATTTATTTGCACCACGGTGCAGATAAATGCGCCGGGGCTGTTGCCCCCAGGACCCCGGGTCCTGCACGTAATGGCGTGGTGAACTATCTGTGCAGTATGAGACTGGTATGGCCTTTATCCCAGCCAGCGATGCTCACACCTGCCTCCCCTGGCGGGCTGATAGCTCAAGAGACTCTGTCTCCTGATTTTCACCTTGCAAGGCGCACTTCGATGGGTACTCGTCCCGTGGGTGTTAAGGCAGGCCCCCTTGGGCCCTGCCGAGCTGATTCGTTGGCGCCGGGTCCTGGTGTGACCATAAACGCACCCTCTAATGTCCCAGTGTAACTCCGTGCTGATGGACGCTTGGCCAGGGAGTAGTCTGGTCGCTAACGGTTCCCCTTGCGCTTTTGGGTCCCCCGCAGGGTGGTATTTTGCTTTTTGGGGGCCTGCCGCTTGGTTTGGGGTTGCGGCCTTGCGGCTCTTTGCCTGTGTTCTGCAGGAAGTCCCACCTTTTTACTTCCAGCCAATGGCTTCTAACCGAAGTAACAAACCGGCTGTGGATGACACAGTGCCTCCGGCCTCGGCTGGGGCCGTGGACTCCTCGGCCATACCACCTGCTACCATCGGGGACGCCTCGGCGAGACCCGTGGAGCCAACTCTGAGCGGTGCCTCCGAGAAGACACCTGCTACTCCAGCTGCTAAGAAACGCAGCACCACCTCTGGAGCTGCCCGCCGTCGACTTAACAAGGCGAGGCGGGCCAAGGAGGGCGGAAGCCAAACCGGTGCCAGGGGCCAACGGCCCGCGGCAGCGGAAGCTCCCCAGTCTGGGGCGGTGGCGGAAGAGGGCCTCGAGCCCACGGAAGCCCCTGCCCAGGATAGGGAGGCCGATGCAGCCGGGAGGGTGGACAGCCCACCTGAAGAAAGCTCCACTGACCCCCGGGCCTCCTACGCTGATGCGGCAAAGAGGCAACCGGCGGTTGTCATCCTGGGAAAGGACGCGCGCCTGTCTCCCGATCAGCTGAAGCAGGTGAGAAGTGCCGTTGATGGCCTCCTGTGGAAGCAAACTCTGAAGGGCACGCGTCTGAACATTCATTCGAATGCGACGAGGG
Organism: Macrostomum lignano; assembly: GCA_002269645.1. NCBI lineage: Eukaryota > Metazoa > Platyhelminthes > Macrostomidae > Macrostomum > Macrostomum lignano. The sequence goes on along the minus strand of NIVC01002850.1, from coordinate 114,114 downwards.
ACTCGTGCCTTCTCATTTGGCCCAGTGATGCTGACTCGGGTCGGCGGCTCCTTGAGCTGCTGCCCGAGCAGAGCTGGGACCTCAACCTAGCCTTCTGCAGAGAGGACGAGCGCCCCCGGACCAAGAGGCATCGAATCTGGGTCCCGGCCAGGAGCGTTGTTACCTCTGCTGACGAGCTCCGGAAAGGACTGCTAGCAGTCAACCGGGAGCTTCCCGCCGCGGGCCTAGTGGTGCATGACACCCTTAAGCGCACCGACGGCACTGGCTTCACAGCCATCCTGGGGCTGTCGGACGCCTGGATGAGGCGTTATCCACACGGCAGCTTCATCAACGTCGGCCTTTGGAAGCTGCGCATCCGCTCCTACGAGGCCGACCCTCCCCGTGGCAGTGAGCAGGGCGGGCGGGATGCGGAGGCGGCCGGGGCCGAGGCGCAAGCCTCTGCTCAGACTGCCAAAGCAAACCGCCCTGCCCGGCAGCACGGCCGCGCGGGCAAAGCTGAGCGCGCTGCTGAGGGCGGAGGCGACCGACGCCCGGCGCGTAGCACCAAGCGGCGCGGCCTGTACCAGCGTGCAGCTGAGGCAGTCCGTACCGCCAAAATCTCCCAGCTGAGGCGAGAGGTCGCCGGGACGCCTAGGCGCACCAGTTCGTCCAGGGAGGGTGGGGACGTCCCAGCTGGGCCCAACCCCTCGGGGCAGGGCCGACTGGAGACGGACCCGCCTGCCCAGGCGGCTGGCTGCTCCAGGGCATTGGGCCAATCTGAGGCGGAGGACCCCATGGATGGTGGGCAAAGGGCGGCGAACGCTGCCTACTGCCTTCCGGCCAATCGGGGGCCTTTTGCTGAAGAAGAGCCCATGGACACCGGCGACCCCGACCCGAAGCCGGTGAGCGCCGAGGAGGAGGAGGAACTCCTGGCGGCTGCAACATCCGATCTGCAATGATGCCAACGACTACCTGGTGTCTGCAGATCAACACCCAGCACTGCGTGGCGGCGTCGGTCAACCTGATGCGCACGGCAGAGCAACAGCTTCCGGGCCTGGTCTTCGTACAGGAGCCCTGGATGACTAAAGGTAAGCCAAATAATGTGCCATCTGGCTACCACTGTTTTTGCATGGCGGGCTCTCAGCCTCGCCCAAGATCTCTGGTCTTTGCTGCAAAAGCTTTTGAGGCATGGATGAGACCTGATCTCTCGACTGGGGACATCTGTGTTGTTCAAATCAATAACCTCATTCCCAATAAACCTGTGCTGGTAGCTTCTGCCTATTTCCCGGGCGATGCCCCAGTTGTCTGCGACGCGTTAGTCAACCTTACTGACTATGCTGCGTCCCATCGGTTCGAGCTGCTCATTGCAGGGGATGTGAACGCACACCACCTGCATTGGGGCAGCAAGAACATCAATAGCAGAGGCGAGGAGCTGCTGGCCTATGTCAGCAGCACTAACCTCAACTTCTGTAACGTGAGCAATGCACCAACGTTCAATAATGGGCGGTGGGCCGAAGTCATCGACACCACCATCGCCTCACCCGGACTGCTTTCCGCAGTTACGGGCTGGCGAGTGTGGGACGAGGACTCGCTCTCGGACCACCGCTTTATCCGCTTTTGCATTGGGCCGACCAAGCAAAAGCCTAAGGTCACTTGGAGTCGGAACGTCAGAAACACCGATTGGGCCGCCTTTGGCTCGAAGCTGAGCCGCGGCCTTCGGGATCTTGACCCCCCAGTGACCTCTCTGACTGCCAGGTGGTGGACGATCTCGCCTCCTCCCTGGGCGGGGCGATCACCACTGCCTTTGAAGCAGCCTGCCCCCTAAAGGCCTATAAAGGCAAGAAATCTGCTCCCTGGTGGAACCCAGAGCTCGGGGCCCTTCGGCGCCGAGCCAGGACCCTCCAAAGGCGAGCGCTCAAAACCAAAGACCCATCTGACAGAGAGGCCTATACCCGTGCGATCCACGAGTTTAAGGGCCAAGTCAGAAGGGCCAAGACGGCCAAGTGGCGCCAATATTGCGAAGGGCTTGAGGGCTCTCGCCCCGTAGCCCGCGTGGTTAAGGCACTCACTAATGACCGTTTTTCTAAACTCTCTGTTGTGAAGAGACCTGACGGCTCGGTCACAGAGAGTTCGGAAGAGACTCTAGAGCTCATGCTCAACAGTTTTTTTCCCTAAATCTCCGACTCAGCAGGGCCCGCCCGACCACACAGTGGGAGGGCAAGGCCTAGCAAAGTCTATGATCACCAAAGACCGCATTATTAGAGCGGCAAGGTCCTTTAACCCGTTCAAGGCGCCTGGGCCCGACGGCATCTACCCAGCGTTCTTGCACGAGGCGGTGAAAAACCACCGCTTCCTGGACCTGCTCTGTCGTCTCCTTCGAGCTTGTATGGAGCTGGGCTATGTACCAGTTGCATGGAGAGAGGCCCGGGTGGTCTTTATCCCCAAGCCTGGAAAGAGCGACTACCAATCGGTGAAGGCCTTCAGGCCTATCAGCCTCACTTCTTTCTGCCTCAAGCTCCTCGAGAGACTGGTGCTTTGGCGCCTACTTTCGGTCGAGCTGAAGCGCTTCCCACTCTCGCAGAACCAGCACGCCTTCCGCGCGGGCAGGTCAACCGAGAGTGCTCTCCATGTCATTGTTGACTTCCTGGAGAGGGCCGTTCTTGGCAGCGGCTTTGCCCTCTCGCTTTTCCTGGACATTGAGGGGGCCTTCGACAACGTCATCTTCGAGGCCTTTTGCAGAGCCCTGGAATCCAGGGCCACGCACCCTCACCTTGTCCGGTGGATCATGTTCATGATCCGAAACCGCACTGTTGTGGCCCACCTGAGCGGCAGCTCTCTTTCGGTGCCTGTCCTGAAAGGGGGCCCCCAGGGCGGCGTTCTCACCCCCGTTCTCTGGAACATGGTCATGGATGAGTTGCTTTGCAGTGATCTCCACGACCCCATTCTCAAGGTGGGCTATGCCGATGATGTGACCGCGATATGCGCGGGCCCCTCGGTTGATACCATCAGAGACCTTCTGCAGGGCTTTCTGGGACGAGCGGAGCGTTGGGCAGACCAATGTGGCCTTAGACTCTCAGAGTCGAAAACCACAGCAGTCATGTTTACCAACAAACTGCTCTGGACCATTAAGCCCCTCACCCTCTATGGAAAGAATATTTCCATGGAGAAGCAGGTCCGCTGCCTGGGCCTCACTCTGGACCACAGGCTTAACTGGACTCCGCACATTCAAACTAAAGCCAAAAAAGCCCTGGCTGTACTGGCTCAGATCAGGCGCGCCGTGGGCACCACCTGGGGGCTCACCCCCAGGAAGCTGTGGTGGATTTACACTGCCATCATCCGCCCCTCGATCAGTTACGCCAGCCTCGTGTGGGCTAGCGGCCTGAGCGTCAAGAGCAACCTCGACGCTCTCTACAAAATCCAGGGCAGAGCCTGCCGCATGACTATGGGCGCTCCACCCTCTACTCCTTTTGAAGGCATGAATGCCTTCCTCTGCGCCCCTCCTTTGGATATTTATATCAAAGGAGAGGCGGCGAAGAGCACCCGGCGTCTTCTGGATGCTGGGGTGGCCTTCAAGAAAGTGCGGGCCTTTAAGAAGCGGTCGCTTATCCCGCACTCTGACCTCTGCCTCAAGGCTCTCGAGGAGTGTGGCGGGCTCAACATCCTCACGGACTCGATCCCAGCCACCCTTCTCCTGAGCCAAAGGTATAAGGTCACCATTCAGCCTCGACACGAGGCGAGTGACAGCTGGAGCGACTCTGAAGTCCACTGTTACACTGACGGCTCTATGAGGCATGGTCTTTCAGGCTTCGGAGCTTGCGTCTTCTTCAAGGGAGAAGTGGTGTGGAGCTACTCCCAGCACACTGGGCTCAACTCCAGTGTTTTTCAGAGCGAGGTGCTTGCCATCAGCTCCTGCGCGGCAGAGCTGCGCCGAAGGCAGCTTAGCGGCCGGAAATTTATTTTTCACTCTGACAGCCAAGCAGCCCTTCGGGCCCTCTGCCGCAGCACCGCCAGCTCCAGGTCCGTCCTGGACTGCAACACCCAGCTCAACGGGCTTGCGCTAGGCAACCAGGTGGAGCTCAGATGGATCCCGGGCCACGCCGGCTTCCTCGGCAACGAGCGCGCTGACCTGCTGGCCAAGGCTGGCTCCGCCGGCGCGCTATTGGGGCCGGGCCCGGGTGCCCCCATCCCCGCCTCGGTGATCAATTCCCGCGTTAAGCGCTGGGCTGACTCCGAGCATCTCCGCAGGTGGCACGACACCCGGAATTGTAGGCAATCCCGTGCTGCCGTCCCCTGTCCCTCTCCTCTCCTGCGTAGAGCCCTCCTCAGGCTCAACCGCAGAGACCTCAGAGCAGTTAGCATGGCCCTCTCCGGGCATGGCTGCTTCTCTCGCCACCGCTTCCTTCAGGGCCAAGTACCCGAGGAGCGGTGCCCCTTCTGCCGCTCAGGCAGTGAAAACGCCGAGCATTTTATCTGCCACTGCCCGGTTTTCACCAGGGCCAGGCTTACTCACCTCGGGCCAAACCCGGTTCTCTCCGACGTTTGCAGGCCCGAGAGCATCCCACTGCTCGCCCGGTACCTCAGGGACACCGGACGAGCTGATTTCTTCCCCACCGTCGGTGAGGAGGACCGCGCTGCAGGCGAGACCGACGGGTCCCCCTGAGCGACACCACTTCAACGGAAGTCGTTGGTCGCCAGGGGCTAGCGGAATGGGCGGTCTCCTCCGCCTCCTCGCTGCATCCGCCGGACGCCCCCTGCAGCTAAGTCAAGTAAGTCAAGCAGATAAATGCCGCTACCTCCTCGTGGTGAGAGTGGAGAGCCGCGCTTAACTGCTGCGGCGGCCAAATGCGGCAGGACCAAGCGAGGGCAGCGGAGCGCGCGTCGGCGAGTTGAACGCCGTCGCGAGCGAAACTGGCGAGGTCGGCAACGTGGCGCCGCCCGCCGAGCTGCTGCTGCGCTGGCCCAATTGGATCTTCCGGGTGGCGCCGGGGACCATGAGGCTCACCAGCATCGAGCCCCAGCCGTACCAGAGGGCACGCTTCGGGTCGGGACGCTGAACTGCCGCACTCTCAAGGCCACATGGCGGAGAGGGCTGCTGGCGAGGCTAGCGCTCGACCTCAGCTGTGATGTCATCGCACTACAGGAGGTGTCTATCAGAGCCGACCCCGGACTTCACTGTGAGGACCTGGGCGCCGGTTGGACACTCTGGTACACCTCAGCGGATGAGCGAGGCCGTGGAGGAGTTGGAGCGCTGATCGGACCGAGGCTGCAGCAGAGCTGTCGCTGCATCTCCCTGTCTTCTCGGCTGCTTCGGGTCGACGTCCGGCTTCGCGGCCGGAACACCCGCCTGTTCTGCGCGTATGCGCCGCCTGCTACCCGCTCCGATGAGGCTCAGGCCTTCTTCGAGCAACTCTCGGTGCGGGTGGAGGAGATGGCGCAACGTGACACAGTGGTCATTCTCGGAGACCTGAACGCAGTTCTGCGTAGGTCCGAGCGATCGCTGTTTGTGACAGCGCGCGAGAACGGCAACACCGGAGCGCTAGAGGACTTCCTGGAGAGACAGGACATGGTGTCGGCCAACACCAGATTCCGCAAGTCGCCGGGCAGGCTCGCGACCTTCGTGGGCTGCAAGCGGAGGCGGCGGAACGCGCGTGGCCGGAACGCTACGCGGAGGCTGGCACAGCTCGACCACGTGCTTGTGCGCTTTCGTGAGCGCCGCCGCGTCACCAACTGCCACACCATTACGCCGCTGGCTCTGCGGTCCGACCATCGGCTGCTCATCTGCGACCTTCGGCTTCGGGACCCGCTCTACCGTCCGCCAAAGCGGCCACCGCGGCGCTACTACCGCGCGCTCAGAGACGCCGAGACGCGACGTCGCTTTGCCGGTGCCTTTGTCACTGCGATGGGCGACAAGCGTGGAGGAGCCGAGTACGCGGAGGTGAGCGCTGCAGTTCGAGCCGCTGCGGAGCAAGCAGTCCCGCTGATGCGACCGGCCCAGCGCGGGCAGCCGGTCTGGCAGGACGACCCCGCGATCGACGAAGCGAGGGAAGATCTGGAGAAGCTTCGTCTGAGTGGGCGGCCAACTCGCGAGGCGGAGGAGGCTCTGGCGGCTGTCTACCTGCAGCGGCAGCAGTCCGCTGTCGATGACGCCATCCAAGCCGTCTCTGCCGCAGGGCCCGATGCCAGAGGGCGCGTGGCCTGGTCCGCCATCAACACTCTGACGGGGCGAAAGCGGCGCATTGCGCTCAACCTGGCAGGCGACACTCCGGATGAGCGCAGGAACGAGCTGCGCGAGTTCTTCGCCGCCATTGTCAACGCGCCGCCCCCTCCGCTTCCAGAAAATCTGAGGCTGCCGCCGGAGACGCCGTTGCCGGCGGAGGAGAGCTTCAATGTTGCCCCAGTCAGCACAGCCGACGTTGTGAAGTTCGCTCGGCAGACGCCGGGCGGCAAAGCGCTTGGTCCGGACGAGGTGCCCACCGAGGCGCTGCGGATCCACTGCGTGGCCACTGAGGTCGCCAGAGTGATGAACCGCGTGCTTTTCGGTGAGGTGGCGCCAAACGAATGGACCACGGCGCACATCGTCGCCATTCCAATCTGCCTACAGTCCTGCGCCGCGAAGCTGTTCAACCGCATGCTGCTATCGCGGTTACAGCCTGTGCTGGACCCGTACCTGCGACCTGAGCAGAACGGATTCCGGCCCCATCGCGGCACAGTGACGCAGATCCTGGCTCTTCGACGAGTCATCGAGGAGGCGCGCATCCGCCAGTTGACCCTGATCCTGATCTTCGTCGATTTCAGGAAGGCTTTCGACTCGGTCGTGAGGGACGCGCTCCCAGAGGTGCTCCGTGCGTACAACGTGCCAGAGCTGCTGATTTCTGCTGTCATGGCGCTGTACCACGGCACGACGGCTGCTGTCTCAACACCGGACGGCCTATCGGATTTCTTCGAGACATCCTCCGGGGTGCTCCAGGGAGATACGCTAGCGCCGTTTCTATTTATTCTGGTGCTTGACTGGGTGCTACGGACTGCTCTGCCTTCCAACGACGACGGCTTCCTGCTGCGGCGACGCGTGGGTCGACGCCAACCGGAGAGACGGCTCAGCGTGCTTGGCTACGCCGATGACCTCGCCCTGCTGTCCTCGACCGTCGAGGGCGCCCAACGACAGCTGGATAGGCTGGTTGCCGTTGCGGCGAGCGTCGGCCTGGTGGTCAACACGCAGAAGACCGTCGTGCTATGCGTGCCGGACGACACCGAGGCTGCAATCTTCTGCCGAGGCGCTGACGGACAGGCGAGTGAGCTTCCAAGATGTCAGCAGTTCGTCTACCTCGGCGGTCTGGTTCCCGACGTCCGCGAGAATCTGCGGCGTCGCCGAGGACTTGCTTGGGCTGCCTTTCGTTCTATAAGGTCAGTCCTGCAGTCCGAGGCCCTACCGGACCGCCAGAGGGCGGCGCTGTTCCAGGCGGTGATCGAGACCGTCCTGTTATACAACGCCGAGACCTGGACGCTGACGGACTCGCTCGAGGCTCAAGTCGACGCGGCGCACGCTGGCCTGCTGCGCGCCGCCTTCAAGATCGGCAACGAGCGAGTCACCAACACGGCGCTCTATCATCGCGCCGGCCTGGCCCGTCCTAGCGATCTGCTGCGCCGTCGGCGACTCCAGCTGGCAGGCCACGTCATCCGCGCCGAGGCCTACTGTCCGGAGCCGGTGCAGGAGGTGCTGCTGCTTACGTTGCAGGCACCCTACCGGCGGGGACAGGCGAGGACTCGGCGCTACGTCGACTGTCTGCTGGCTGACGCCGGCGCCCCGGACTCTGCCGGCGGTGCGGCTTTTGTTCGCGCCCAAGCTTTGAAGCGCGCCATCTGACGCTGCTTTTGTGAACTGGCAGCGTACTCTGTTGTTTGTTGTTGTTGTATACATACATATATATACATGATACGAATTTTTGTAACTACGCGAAGTGCAATATGCATACGAGTATATATGATCAGGCGATTTTAAGTGGTTACCGGCAGACTTCAGAGAGGATAGGGGAGAGATCTGTAGAAGAGAGGACTTTAGAGAGTGGCTCAGCAACTGCTGGAGTGGACACACCGCTTGACACCTCTTGCCTCAGAGAATACCAACTCAGTGCAACTCTGTGTCACTCGATCCTTCAAGACTCTCTTGCAATAGCCTTCTTATCTCCATCTAGTCTAATATTAGCAATAGCTAGTTCCTAGATATAGCTGGAGTCCTATCCTTCATCGCGGCGCTTCATCATCGCTTTCTGTCTCTCTGTCCGTCTCACGCATCACTAAGCTGCCGGAGATATAGTTAGATTACAGTAGACTAGCTATAATTTCACCCCTAGTAGCAAAAGCAGAGATAGCAAATTTAGCTGCTTTCCTGGGATGCTGCTATGCGGCTACTGAAGCTTGATCGGAGAGACCGGCTGACTGGTCTTCAAGCGGTGATCACTCTAGCAAAAGAAAATTTCGTTAGCACTCTCTCAGCGCAGTCCTCTCTAAACCAGTCGCCAATCAAGATGGGCACTTTTTATCTGGGTGCAGCGTGCTCGTATTATAGCAGTATTCATAGCCAATGGACCAAAGCAGCTCTATATTGCATACTATACACTCCCTCTGTCTTCCATACTTGAGAGGTCTCCCTGCTTACAGCATTCAATTTATACTATTGTTGAGTGAGGCTGTCTACCCTCCGCACTATATTATTGTTGAGTGAGGCTCTCTACCCTCCGCACTATATTATTGTTGAGTGAGGCTCTCTACCCTCCGCATTATATATTATTGTTAAGTGAGGCGCTCTACCCTCCGCATTATATATTATTGTTGAGTGAGGCTCTCTACCCTCCACACTATATTATTGTTGAGTGAGGCTCTCTACCCTCCGCTCTATATATTATCGTTGAGTGAGGCTCTCTACCCTCCGCTCGATATATTATCGTTGAGTGAGGCTCTCTACCCTCCGCCCTATATATTATCGTTGAGTGAGGCTCTCTACCCTCCGCACTATATATTATTGTTGAGTGAGGCTTCTACCCTCCGCACTATTATCTTTGAGTGAGGCTCTACATACACTAAAAAGTGAAAATAATCTATTATTAAACAGAGCAGATTTTTAAATTCAGTGAATTCTTTTACTAGGCTCATGGGATTCGCAAAGTAGAATTTAAAAGTTTACAAAAATGATTTTTAAACATCGGAAAAGGAACTACTTCTTTATCCGCTTAAAGGAACTCAATAAAAAAAATTGATAATTTTGCCAAACTGAGACAACGAAGCAAATAGCTCGTAAAAAAACTCCTAAAAAATCGATTTACTGTCTGACTTATTGACTTTTTCTGCCAGTCGCAGTCAAGAGAGAGAGATAAACTGAGAGACACAAACACACAGCTCTGAATTTTCGCACACAGAAAATGAGGAGAAGTACAAGTCTTCTTTTTATCCAGGTTTCCCAAGATTCGTTAAAAATTAGAGCGCAAAAGATAGCATGCTGTAGGTATCCTACGAGCGTAATATTTATACCCACTTTGTCCATTATCGCCCGCGCGTTGTGTGTTCGCATCAGCTGAGCTCAGCTCTCGCAGTAGCCATTAAAGCTAATTAGGGACGGTGGCGGGCCAATTTTAGCCGTGTTATCTCTCGCCTTATCGACGGTCTGTCGGTCCATCAAAATAATTATTTGGCTAGCCGGGGCTCTCTGCGTGAGCGCCATTCGATAACTAGCTGAATGCCACATAACGCAAATCAACCGTACATGCGAGCTTACATGTATGTACACATCGATAAGTTATTATTGTAATTGTTTTTTCTACAGCTTACACTATTCGAAGTAGCTCTTAAACTTCTAGTAGTGGCGCTTAGACTATTAGAAATGGCGCTTAGACTAGTGGAAATTACGCCATGCATACATCATGGATGCTATAGAATGAATGCTGACAACAATCTTAGTTCATCTGATGGCCGATCATTCATTTCATCGCCGAAAATCGGGAGCTAACTTCGCCAGGAAAGAGTTTTAGGCAAAATACTTTTGAAATTCTATTTCTCTGATTCCTGACCTCACGATATTATAGACAGACATACATTTTTTCATACTTTAGTTTTTTTACAGCCCGTGTGAATATTAATCCGCTGCCACTCAAACAAATCAAGACCTTTTGCTGGGTAGAGACAGTCTGGCACAGGATTAGACAATGTAACAATCCGCAATATGTGCTCTAAGCCGATGTTCTGTAAATATAAAGTCCGGAATGAATGACAGTTTTTAATAAATTAATATACTAAGTGCTCTGTAACTAACTGTAAAGAGAGAAGAGGAGAGGAGAGGGAAGAGGAGAGGAGAGGAGAGGAGATGAGAAGAGAGGGGAGAGGAGAGAAGGGAGAGAAGAGGAGAGAAGAGAAGGGAGAGAAGGGAGAGGAGAGGAGAGGAGAGGAGAGGAGAGGAGAGGAGAGGAGAGGAGAGGAGAGGAGAGGAGAGGAGAGGAGAGGAGAGGAGAGGAGAGGAGAGGAGAGGAGAGGAGAGGGGAGATGAGAGGAGAGGAAATGAGAGAAGAAGACAGGGGAGAGGAGAGGATTGGAGCGGAGAGGAGAGAAGATTAGATGAGACTACCAGAAATGACGCCATATTATAAGAAATTGCGTTATATACTTAAAAATTGTCAGAGAAGGAGAGAATGAGAGACTAGAAAAGAGGAAAGGACAATATATTATTAGTTTCAAGCATATGCAATATTGAGTTTGTAAAATAGCCTTAACGCCAATGGGGGACCTCGGTCCACAGCAGCATCGAACGCTTGGCCACCCAAACTCTGTCTAGAGAGTATAATACAGCATACTAAAATACTATATATATATTACACTATACTATATATTACATACTATATATATTACATAAGTACTATGTAATACTACATACACTTATGTAAATACTAGAGTATAATAAGTATAGACTAGAGTATAATGAATAAGAGCCAGTCGAGTCCAAAACTCGACTTTCTCATGAATCGGAAATGAATTTTCTACTGCAACAAGAAAATGATGAAACCAGAATCAAGATTTAGGCGAGAGGCACCCATTTCTTAGATAAAATCCTAGAAAATCAAAACTATCAAAAGAACTAAGGACAACACCCATCTAAGGTACTGTTGCGGCAACCAGTAGAGTGCTTTCTGTACGTTTATAAAAGTTTATTGTAAGGTCAGTAGTACATAGTGTCATTTTTATCCTCGTGGGTAGTCAGTCAGATTGCAGGGGAATTCGGGGCACTGCCGAAAATCAATACGGCTATTCCCATTGCTGCCCAGTATAACAAGCAATTCTAAGCATTACACTGACCTCTGAGCACACATGCATGAAGTTACGTACGCTCACACATGGTGCAAAACGCGTTTTTCGCAGAGCTGCTCTTCCCTCTGAGGTTCGGGGGCACCAGAATCTAAAAGGTATCCGCGCTCTCACTATGATCTTCACAGGTCCCTGTTGCTTTTCCAAGCATTGTTTCCTCCAAGGCGACCACTGCAGGAGCGAACTCTCCCCCTTCTGCAACCTCGAGACCGAGGACGCTAAGCACTTCGTCTGCCATTGCCCGGGCTTCAACCGAGACCGGCTCAAATACCTCGGGCCCAACCCGTCCCTAAACGACGCCTGCAGACCCGAAAACATCCCACGGCTCACCCGCTTCCTCCGGGCCACCTCCGGAACCTCCGTCTTACCCACCGAAGACAACACTGCAGACAGGACCGGCAGACCTCCCTGACCGGCCCCGCGCCCTAGCCTATGGGGGCTTCTCAGCGATTAGCGGAATGGGCGACGCTTGCCTCGCCGCTGTGTCTACAGACCGGCCTCGCCGATGCGATCCCGCCGGTTGTGTGACAATGCCGCTCAACGTGCACTAGGCTGCAGAAAGCCCCGGCCTCTAATAAAAAAATGGCTACCCAAAACACATTAAGATACAAACTCACCACAAAAACGTTCAGTGCTTGTGTCGGTTTTATTAGCAAGTTAAGAATCTTCTTTGCCGCTTTTTAAGTGCTTCCAAATTCAATTTAGCAAGGAAACAATCTACAACTCTGAACTATAAAAGCAATTCTGCGCTTGCGAAAGCGAGCCAAGTGAAAGTAGGAAAAGACTCAAAGGAGAGACTGAGTGGGGTAAAAAAGGAGATCGAGAGGGAGAGAGAGAAAGAGAGAGCGACAGACATTGTAAGGAAGCGGTTTTGGTTGGGTGATTGGCTGGTCAAACCAAAGTCTCCCAAGGGGAGAGAGACTGCTCATTGATATGCAATGGGCAGATGTCTGCGGTATAGAGAATATAGTTATTTGGGTTCTAGTCTGGAAGCTTGTAAAAGCAACAACAAAATGTTGAGCAAGTTTATTTATATTAGGTACGAGTTGTGTGCATGATGCGATAAATATAACTTCAGGAAGAGTGCTGAAAGATCTGAAAACTTTTTAGGAATTTCCATGACCCATGACTTCAGGAAGACGTGATGACTTCAGGGAGGTGTGATGACTTCAGGGAAGTGTGATAACTTCAGGGAGGTGGGATGACTTCAGAGAGGTTTGATGACTTCAGAGAGGTTTGATGACTTCAGAGAGGTTTGATGACTTCAGAGAGGTTTGATGACTTCAGAGAGGTTTGATGACTTCAGAGAGGCTTGATGACTTCAGGGAAGTGTGATAACTTCAGAGAGGTTTGATGACTTCAGAGAGGTTTGATGACTTCAGAGAGATTTGATGACTTCAAAGAGGTTTGATGACTTCAAAGAGATTTGATGACTTCAGAGAGGTTTGATGACTTCAGAGAGGTTTGATGACTTCAGAGAGGTTTGATGACTTCAGAGAGGTTTGATGACTTCAGAGAGGTTTGATGACTTCAGAGAGGTTTGATGACTTCAGAGAGGTTTGATGACTTCAGAGAGGTTTGATGACTTCAGAGAGGTTTGATGACTTCAGAGAGGTTTGATGACTTCAGAGAGGTTTGATGACTTCAGAGAGGTTTGATGACTTCAGAGAGGTTTGATGACTTCAGAGAGGTTTGATGACTTCAGAGAGGTTTGATGACTTCAGAGAGGTTTGATGACTTCAGAGAGGTTTGATGACTTCACGAAGGGAGTTTTGAAAACTTTAGGGCGGCGTGATGACTTCAGGAAGTGTGAGAAGATTCAACAAGTATATGCATGGTTACAGGATTTAGATATTACCATGGCGGGGTATGCACTGCAGCGAGTATCTATAACAACTTCGAAGTCAAAAGAAGCACAAAGAAGCAAAGAGATCTTAGCTAATATAAATCATTGCGTACAATATTGTAGATGATGGAGAGTCGTCAAAAAAACCGAGAATCGTTTTCTCTCCTGCACTCTCATTTTGTCGATCGATATGCATGCTAAGTCATCTGGCTAGTCACCAAGCTATGCCAAGCATGCATGCAGACTGCAGCTCACTTCCGATTAGATAGTGACTGCAGATCAATCAAAGAAGATATCGCATGCCCATATAAGCTTGCCCTTCGGGCTATTGCAACTTTTCTTTAATCTGACCTGTCTTTTAGCTGATCTATTTTTCGTGAATTGCTACAGTAAAATCAGTACTCGTGTAGCAAAGCTGTAATAAATAATTTTATATCCCTGATTTGCTACTTAGCTGGTGTATGTAGTAGTAGTTAAGGAACAGAATAAGTTAGTGTGGCGCTGATAATAAAGTTCAGGTGTTTGTGTGCCATGCCAAATTAATATAGCTGATGAGGACGCACTTTTTCCAAACTTCACGTTCGCACATGGGCTCCAAACTTACTAGCCTACTAACAACAGGCTATGTGCATTTTTACTTCTCTTTATGTAATTTTCCTAGAATTCATAATAGTTATATGATTTTGCCATACTTGTAGTTATAATAACATAGGTGCGGCTTTTGGGTCATAAATCATTGCTTTCGAGCTGGTCTGACAGCCACCTGCGCCTCACTCAATACTGAGACTGGCGCCAGATGGTCTGAGAGGATGCGGGCGGTAGCTTTTTTCTCATCATTTTGACAGGCCATCAAGATTTATGAGGTCAGGACCTATTGTTCGTGTTTGCTCAAGCGTGTGACAGCTTTGAAAACTAAACGTTTTACCCCTAAAAGTACGTTGGAATTAGCGATTAGCGATTTCTTCACTTTCTACTGAATAGTTACTTAATAGTAAGAGCTTTCTAATGTATATTTTTTCATTAATTTTTGTCATTGCTATGCGAAAGGTCATAAATCAATGTAGCGATTTTGAGTGATTTATGACCGCACCTGTCGTATTTCTATGACCCCGAGGAAACTGATAGGATCTTCTGGTCACGTGAGTTTGGGTGGCAACAAGCTCAGCCAATCAGAAAATTCTACGTGCGTTATAAAAAATCGGCTCAGCCAATCAGCGTCGAGGTGTTCCATTATAACAAATTGCGGTCCAGTTGGCGGCTATTTAAACCGGTGTTTTTGGCCCGCTCGGACTCAACCTCCTGCTCCGCCCGCCTCCTGGGACTTTGGCCTAACTTAGACCTCCCGGAGCTCGACCGTCGTCTCTTGATCCCCGGATCACGACTCCCCCCATCATCATCAAGGACGAATCGCCCCGGTCGTCAGCAGCGAACATCAAGGTTAAGAGCATCACCTGATAGCTATCTGCGAAGGTTGTGACATCAGCATCATCCCGAGTCTACAGCTGCGAAGCACTAAGCCGATTCGGTCACTGTGGATTTCCTGGTCTCCAGCTGTTGAGTTTCTGATTGGTTGGGTGAGAGGCTACCTAGACTTGCTTGATTGGGTGATCCCTTACCTGTCCCCTGTTTCAGTAGCTGGATTAGGCGCACACTTTTGCTCATTTTGTTCAGCAGTGCTGTTATTGAGCCAGAAATCATTCAATAATACTGCTAGTAGTCTGATTGTTCCAATTCAATCTGAAGTGTGAAGTTATCTAAGGAGAAGGTTATTTTAATCGGTTTTATTTTTTTGTTTGCCGATGACTCAGATGAGTAGCTAAGCTAGTAGGCGCCGGTCACAGTGGACCAATGGCAAAGCAGTTCTCAGTCGATCAATCTATCGAATCAGTTAGCGAAATTGCCAATAGTGCGAAACCGGCGCTAGAGGTGTACTCTGTGCACCCTAGGTTCGCCAAGCGGCTCGGGTAATGAATCATGCGGTCTCTGAGGTTCGAGTTAGTCTATCATCAGTGCTACGAGAGGCTGATTTGTGCGTTGAAGGCCAAAAGTACAATTCTTCGTATTTAGCAATGTAATAGTACATGTAGCTACCCCATAGTCTCGCCACTGCAAGAATCCCCTGCACAAGTCCCCTCTGTACCTGCATGGCCAATGCGATCTAGTCCCAGCAGTGTCCCTTATCACCGGCTAGGACTTCGAGATTGACAGCAAAAAGACACTAGTTGGCAGGTAGTGCAAGCCCCCTTCTAGTCGGAAGCCCGATTTCGAGAGTCCCGGTGTGGTGAGCCAGGACGCACGGGCTGGTGGCAGCGGGTTAGTTAATCTGCGGATTAGCTGATCTCTATCTTCAAAATTCTCCCTGCTTGTCTCTCGCTGTCCCTCTCTTAGCTTTAGAACCTAGACTGCTCGCCACAGATCAAGCTACCATGGGGCTGACCATCTGACAGGAGTGGGGGGCCAGGACTCTAATTGATTTATTTCTAAGACCTGAGGCCCGAAGGCTTCCCGAATGGGGCCGAAAAGGCCGAAACCTATCATAGCAACAATTAGTCTGAAAATCGTTAACTTAAATGCGTTTCGAGGTAAAATTTGGTTTCGTTAGGGGTTATTGTTAGTATTATTAATTCTTGTTTGTCGTGGATTTTATTAATTAACGAATTAAGAAGGCTTGAACTAAAATAAGAATTATATATGACGTGTATGCGTGTTATATTAGAGTTAGACGCAAAATTTTATTTCTCCGTTATTTAGTGTTTTTTTTGCTCAGATTGGTATAATTAATTTAGCTAATAAATAGGAAATATTTGATTTATTGTAGTAGTTCGGTAGATATTGATTATAGAGCGCTTTAATTTTTCTATGAAATCAGAAAAACTAATTTACTTCCAACTATAACAAAACAAGTTAAAAATATTGCAAATAAACGATTGTGTCAAGGAACTGAAATTAGTTTTATTAAATTTCTAGTCTATAATTTGCTGAAAATAATTTATCTATTGCAAAGCTTCAACAGAAAAAGTATTTTGCCTTGTCAGAGTTTTCGTATACAATAACTTTAAATACAATTCTATTGCAATCGCGGAAATTCTTATGTTGATTTTGATCACTATGTCATTTTAAAAACAGGCAATTAACTCATTAGCTGAGAAAATTTATGAAATTTTCGATTTAATAACACTTATGTCCACTTTAAAGAGTTATTGTTATTGCATGTTCTATTGCAACGTGGGAAATTATGGTTAAAACTACGGCGATCGGTTGTTTACCGTTTAGATATACTAAATTTCAGTTGGTTTAGACAAACCTGGCAGCTCATAAAACTATACTGGCAATATTAATAATTGGTAATTTAGAATCAATTTTTACGACGCCTGTAGCAAGTACAGAGAATCCTTCGTGGCTGCCAAGATGTCGATGGTAGTAGCTGATGCTGTTGTTGTGTCACCATTGCTGCTGACCGCAGCTGGTCGCTCATTCAACGAGCAGAATGCCGTGAAGGCCTGACCTCCCTCGGACGCCGGGTGGGTCAACGGGAAGCAGCCGAATTCCTCGCTGACGCTGTAGATGTTGCCACGGTCGCGGCTCAACATGAGCAGCCGGCCCAAGGAATTGTTTGGCGACTGCAGAGCCAGCAGGCGGCCAGGTTGGAGGCCTTCAAATTTCCAGACGCTCACCTGGGCCGGTTATGTAGTTGGGATTAGATTCTTAGGGTGAGACTAGAGTCTTAGGGTGAGACTAGAGTCTTAGGGTAAGACTAGAGTCTTAGAGTCTGACTAGAGTCTTAAGGTGCGACTAGAGTCTTAGAGTCTGACTAGAGTCTTAGGGTGAGACTAGAGTCTTAGAGTGAGACTAGAATCTTAGCCTGAGACTAGAAACTTAGGCTTACACTAAAATCTTGGGGTGAGATTAGAGTCTTAGGGTGAGACTAGAATCTTAGAGTCTAATAGAGTCTTAGGGTGAGACTAGAGTCATAGGGTGAGACTAGAGTCTTAGGGTGAGACAGGAATCATAAGATAAGACAAAATCTTAGGGTCAGACCAGAATGTTAGGGTGAAAATAGAATTTTAGGATGAGATTGGATCGTCAAATAAGATTTAAATCTCATGGTGAGACGTACTAAATCTCAAGGTGAAACTAGAATCTAAGAATTAGCAGAGATTAGAATCTTAGGCTGGAACTAAACTCACACGATAGACTAGAATAATAAATTAAGACAAAAGTCTCGAGCTGAGAATAAATATTAGGGTAACACATTGAGGTGATACTCTTGAATTCTTAAAATGAATTTTAGAATCGTTAGAATGACGATAAAAATTTTGAAAAAATCTAGAATCTAAGGGATTAGATGTAGAAAAACTGATATTCAAAAATAATCTCTGACTTGGTGGCATTAAAGCATTTCACACAAACCCTAATCTCATATCCAAAAATTTTAATATGCGTCATAGTCTGAAATCGTACTTCAGGAACTTTTTGCTAGATAACAAATGATCACCTTCATCCAATCCTTTGTGCTCGCTGGTGCAGCTGCACCTTCAGCTGTAGCTTCATCAGTTACTGGCGGGCGTCTTAACGGGAATGAGAGCAGCCGGTGAGTCACCTGACCAGTTGCCAGGCCACTGGGACTGGCGGACTGCTGCACAGCCACCCAGCACACCGGCTGCTCGCCGCCGATGCAGGCTACAAACTCGGGCCTGTGCCAGCTGTCTCCTCGGGTGCCAAGCTGGATTTTAAATTTCTTCTCCTTGAAATCCGAGCTCATTTTAAACACCTGCGAGCCGTGACCATCGGGCATGGGGCTGGCCACCACCAGCTGGTCGTCGGTGGGGTCAATGTCGAAACCGAGGAACCGCGGCTCCGGCAACTCCTTCGATTCCTTCGATAGTTAAGTGAAAGATAAAGCTAAGGTAAGGGTGGGAGAATACGACCAGCTTTCAAGTTCTTGCGACTCTTCTCAATTGACCGATGAGCTTATAAAGACTAATATACGCTCATAGGTTAACGCGTCCCACTATCGGGCCAAAAAGTACACAGTCAGATGATGAGAAATCAGGGCCCTGCACACCCTGTGTGAGTGTGTGAGTATCAATGGGGTCAGGCTCAGTTGTCAGCGGAACAAACATACACATTCAAGTTAAAGATATTACCTTCATATTCATTTATTGCTACTTCTCAGTAGGCTATCTCCTGTAAAAGAACATTGTGGATTTTTTATCAACTAGACAGACAGCGAGGATTCAATCAAGGATAATTAGATAATTACTCTGACACCTGAACACGCCCACGGATACAGAGTGGATTGCCTAATTTTAACAGACACCCGTCAAGTTGTATACAAAGCTGAATTAAGTGTCTTTAATAATTGGCGCACCCCTCAGATAAAGTGGCGCCACCTCAAAATGCGATGGCACCTTCAGGGAAAGTGGCGCCACCTCAAAATGGATGGCACCTTAAGGGAAGTGGCGCCAACTCAAAATGGAATGGTAATAAGAAAGCAATGGTAATAAGATGGCAATAAGAAATCTTTTTTACACGCCTGGTCAAAAGTTTCATTAATATTGATACTTATGCCAACACAAAATTCATGCCAGCGGATATACTTGGGCAGCTAGCTGTGCTTTCTAGCTAAGCTATATAGCTAACTTCGCACAGTTAGACTGAATTCAAGTTAATCAAAACGCTATACGCTATAAGACAGATTCAACACTTTGCAAATACTTTTTCGACCAAAGCTTTGATGCGCAAAGCGTTAGGTACGAGTAGAAAGATGACTGTGAACAGTTTTTAAACTTGCAAAGCTAATAGGGTTTTAAAAATATTTTGTACCCTTTAGGGGGTAACAAATTATATCGTTTACTTCTTGAATTCACAAATACGGTGCAGTACGATAGATTATGAAGTATATACATCGTTTTTGTTTACATTTTCTTTCTCGATGGCCACTGCAAAGGTTCGAAGAGTTTGTTAATTCTTAGTAGTGTTTCCATATATGAGCGAACGATGGGGACCTTGCAATAAAATTCGCCTAGGGCTTCGCCTACGAGGGCCAACCGACGAGAAAGTCAGGGCCATGTACAATGTACACTCCGTGTAAACACGTATCTGGGTATGCATTCGTGCGTTTGCACGACCATGAATGTGGCTGTGTAGGTAGTCTTTTTCTTAGGGTTAAATTTTCATTGACACTTCTTCTACGCACGTAATCCCTAAAAAATAAATCTAAGACAGATTTAACTCACCAATTCGACCACTCCATTCAGGTTGCATCTAGCCACAGCTGACAAGGCAACGCTCTTCTCTCCAATCTTCCTAGTCAACCGACCGCAAACAAAGAGTCGCTCTTTGTAAACTTTTACATCCGTTGGGTGAAGCTTGACGCCCTGACGCAGCCGGATTTGCAGCACTTTACAAGCCTTGGCCGTGCCAAGCAAGTTACCGCTAGCGGTGGCGGACCGAGTGTCCAGCCGCAGTATGTCAGGACTGTCCTTGAAAATCAGGAAAGCCAGACCGTTCTCCGACATGGCCACTCCAACAATGTCTCCGTCCACTAGCGGCCTGTTCTTATCCTCTTCGTCGTTGTCGTCAGCCGCTTCTAGAAGATTCTCCCTACTGCTGCTAGTGAATTGTTCGTCGGCTCGAAGGCTGGCAACATTCAGCAGCATCAGGGTTCGGTAGCCGCCGCGGTTGCTGCCACCAGACTTGGCGTCGGGACTGTCAGGTGCAATCTCTTCGGATTCGAGCAGCGGCTGTTCCTGCTGCGATCGGTTCTGCGTCCGCATTGACGGTCCCGACGGTCCTGACGGTCCCGACATCACAGGGATGTAGGCGCTCATAATGTCGCTTAGTCGTCGGAGACTGTCACGACCTTTTGTGCGACGATACGTGACTGAAGCTGTGGGACCAGCTGAGCTGAAGTCTACGCTGGGTTCCTCCGCGGTCGGGTCTGGGGAGGCGTCATCCTGGAGTTCATATTGCTGCTGCTGCTGTCCATTCAGGGGAGCATTGTCTGCCGCTGCTGAGGCCATGGTAACAACGAGGCTGCAGGGAATGTATGAGTTATAGTGTTAAACTGAGGTTTTTAGGTTCAAGAAATGTTTGTTTTTCAAACGCCTCTTGCAACACAATCAGTTGTTACTGACTCACTACTCAATCAGTTCTCGCTAAGATTCCAAAAAATCGAATAATTGGGAGATGTTGAGATGTTACGGCTGAAGAAGGAATGCTGAGATACCAAGTTAGAATTTTTTTGTTTTCCCTTCGTTTTCCCCGTTGGGGGTGGGCTAGTCCACATATACTAAATCTCTAATCAGTTGTATTCCGCGACTTGACTCAATTAGTTCTATCACAATAGACAATAGCCACTCAACAGGACAAAGTGGCGGCCGATTCAGCCACCACGAAAGAATCACTAACTTACGAAATAGTGACCAGACCTCAGGTTTGAACAATTCAACTAAAACTTCAACTAAAGTCTTTAATTTTCGGATCTCTGCAGAGTGTGGGTGTGTTCGTTTTGCCGACTGAATATGCGCATGTTATAATTCTGATAGATACTTTTATGGCTTAATTAAGTATTTGCTTCAACTATGGCTATAGAAGAAGAAAGAAGGCGGAAAAGTGTTAGAATCTGCGCGCGAACCGGGGAGACGGTCGGAGAGAGAGACAGCTTAGGTTTGTCCAATCAGCCAATCCGACACCGAAAGCAAAGAGACCCTGCTGTCCAGAGCTTAAGTGGTAAGAGCCAATTTACTATCTGACTATACGGCTGACCACACAAGAAGTATGGAGATTGAGTAAGAGCAGAAACGGTCCAGATCGTAGGGCATGTTTGCGAATGCACGTTTGACAGAGATAAACGAATTGAACTTCGATAAAGCTACATACCAGTTACGACTGCAGATGCTTGGGACCAGTTGGACTGTGATGAACAAGTCATAAAGTAAACAGACAATGTAGCAGTCTGTGTGCGTTTGCTATTGTGCCCGCTGCATGTTTGGTTTGACATGGTTGCTTGGTTGTACACATGTACAGTTCAGACATGTAGAAATCAAGTGGTGGTTGGACAGAGGTGGAGAAAAAGAGAAGAGACGTGGATATTAGAGGTAAGAAAATAGGTTTGGCGGAAAAGTAAGTGACATGGAGACGTAATGTGAAATACAGAGAGAGAGGAAGGTGGAGAGGAAGAGGGAGAGGAGGAGAGAGGGAGCGGGAGATGGGGAGGAATAGGGAGATGGAGAGGGAGAGGAAAGAGAGGAGGAGGGAGAGGGAGGAAGATAAAGAGGAAGTGGGAGATGGAGAGGGAAGGGAAGAAAGAGAGGGAGAGGGAGAGGAAAAAGGAGAGGGAGAAGGAGAGGGAGAGAGAGAGGGAGAGGGAGATGGGGAGGAATAGGGAGATGGAGATGGAGATGGAGAGGGAGAGGAAAAAGAGGAGGGAGAAGGAGGAAGAGAAAAGGAAGAGGGAGAGGAAGATGAGGGAGATGGAGAGGGAGATGGAGAGGGAGATGGGGAGGGAGAGAGAGATGGAGAGGGAGATGGAAAGGGAGATGGGAGGGAGAGGGAGATGGAGAGGCCGAGAGAGAGATGGGGAGGGAGATGGAGATGGAGAGGGAGATGAGGAGGGAGAGGGAGATGGAGAGGGAGATGGAGAGGGAGATGGAGAGGGAGATGGAGAGGGAGATTATGAGGGAGAGGGAGAGGGAGAGGGAGAGGGAGAATGATATGGGGAGGGAGAGGGAGATGGAGAGGAAGATTTGGAAGGAGAAGGATAGGAAGAGTGTAAGAGCTTAAAACCAGGAGGGAGAGAGAGGGGGATATGGAGAGATAGATAAACATTAAAATGAAAGTGAGATTGAGAGGGTGAGGGAGAGGAAGATTTGGAAGGAGAAGGATAGGAAGAGTGTAAGAGCTTAAAACCAGGAGGGAGAGAGAGGGGGATATGGAGAGATAGATAGACATTAAAATGAAAGTGAGATTGAGAGGGAGATGGAGAGGAAGATTTGGAAGGAGAAGGATAGGAAGAGTGTAAGAGCTTAAAACCAGGAGGGAGAGAGAGGGGGATATGGAGAGATAGATAGACATTAAAATGAAAGTGAGATTGAGAGGGAGAGGGAGCAGCTAGAAGAGAGCTTAAGAATGAGCTTGCAAGTGATTCAGAGGATATTGATCACTTGATCAGAACAGAGGATACTGATCAGGGGATACTTGATACTTCGTAGCATGGAAAGTATGCAATTTTTATCGCTGGAATCTTCAACCACTCCAAAGCAAATTTCAGTTGAGTAAGCAAGCTGTTTAGATTTTTTAATGTAAGAGTGCTACGAGTTGTTGAATATAATCTAGTATACATGATGTGTGCGACTCTTAATTAATTAATGGCTCGCTTAATTAATTGACTTCCATTTAAAAAGGAGAGACGGGGACGGGAATGTCTGGGCGGGAGACCGGAGACGACAAAATCCCAAACCAATCTTTTACATTATTCATCATTCTGTATGATTATAGTTTGGCTATATAAAGCTAATCCAGCAAACAATTTGAGAACGTAAGAAATTAATTGAAAACCCTACAATGAAGATAAGCCAAGCCAATTTTAGCTAGCCTAATTAATTATTCATCAAAAGTATACAACCGGCCTGATTAAATCGCGAACTGTATATATACGAGTATACAGTGCCTAATGATAGTTTAGGCGGAGTACAATAGTCGCTCATCACGTTCTAGGGGGTATGAAATCTGTGAGTAGCCAGTTCAACACATTAAACTACTTAAAAGATATAAAACCCTTCTTTCTTTCTCGCGTTCGCCTAAAAGCGGGGACTAACACATTGAGTGTACGCATCATAGAGTGTACATTTTACACTGTACATTCAGCCCCCCACCCCTTTCCCCAACAGGGCTCCCTCTTTACCCCCGCCACCCCTCTGCCCATTCACTTCAACGGGCTCTCTGACCCGCCGCAGGCTAGAAAAGAAAAGACCGTCGTCAAGGCCAACCGAGTCGCTATCGCTATATATTCTAAGCAGACTGGTCAAACCAAACCTATTTGGCGGAAATTTAATTTTCGAAACAGAGAAGACTTTATTCTTTTAATTCTCGTCGGAATAAATAGAATCAGATAGAAAGAACATTGCGGTTGCTTTGTTAAATTTGTATCAACATTTTTCGTCAGCATGGCATCGTCTCCATTCAACTTGGACAAAGTGCAAACCCGCGACTTCACACCGGAGCCGAGGAAGCCGCACTCGAAAGCCACCAGAGAGGCTCAATACCTGATTGACCAGGTAGGCCCGGCACTCACAGCGGGAGTGGCCCAGATTGTGCAACAGAAGCCCCGCGATCCGATCGAATTTCTCAGCCAATATTTGATGAAGCACGCGGACTCGATCCAGTATCACAAGGAGCAGGAGGAGCTGGCTCAGCGAATCAAGGAGGAAGAGGAGGTGAGTTTTTTATTTCGTTCAAAACAAGACACATTCGAACTTGAGAAGGAGGATTTCAAAGGGATCGGGAGAAATACAGAGAAGACGTAAGAAATACGTCTAATTTTCTAAATATTTATTTAAAATGACCCATGCTACGTCGTATCGTACAATTCCAACAGTCACAACCGTATTTGTATTGCATTTTACAGTGTGACAACAATAATAACAAGAACGCAAAAGTAACAATAACAACATACCAGCAAATGACAAATAATAACTAATATAATAATCTAACTATTTAATATGCAAAAAAGTCGCAAACTAATTGTCAAAATTTCAACCAAATATTTGAAATATATCGACACAGGAAAATAATATTATCGTGCATTTATAAAATAGCACACTTATCTTGTAAACGTTGATGGTTTGATGACATGACATGAATTTATTTCTACCATACTACTTATTAGTAGAGCAAATCAAAAACTTTCCTATTTCTAATATTTTTACTTCAAGTAGAGTATTAAGTAAATGGTACGTATTTTGTAGCCAATTAATCGATAAAGATTTAGATTAAGGCTGCCGTTGACCACTGGTCCTACGTAAATTAATCCGTGCCATGCCTGTAGGCCGAGCGACTTGAAGAGCTGCGCCGTCAGGAAATCGCCGAGGAGCAGCGCCAGATGATGGAGCGCAAGCGCCAGCTGGAGCGCGAACGCGCCGAGGAGGAGGAGCGCCAACGTCGCGAAGCCGAAGAGGCCCGCCTGAGAGAGGAGGAGGAAGAGCGCCAGCGGGCTGAGCGGGCCGCCGCCGAGGTGGAAATTCCGGAGGGCGAGGCCGACGAAGACGGCGGCGAGGCGAAGGAGGATGGGGAGGAAGGTGAGAGGAAGAGAAATCCAGAGCGTGTGAGATTCCATAGTTTAGATTCCGCTTAGATTCCAGTGAGATTTCCATCGGCGGCTTCTAGTGATATTTCACGAGATTTAATTGAGACTGATTTAATTGAGTCTCGTAATTGAGGTTTACGAGACTTCCGTTGAGATTTCCGTTGAGATTTCCATTGAATTTCTATTGAGATTTCATGAGATTTCCGTTGAGGCATCCGTTTAGGATTCCATAGAATTTCTAATGAGATTTCATAAGATTTCAATTGAATTTATAATCAGGTTTTTAAAAGCCTTCCATTAAGATTCCCATTTTGCTTCTAGTGAGATTTCATGAGATAAATCTAAAATTTCAATAAAATTTATTTAAATTGAGACTTCTATTAAGATCCCTAATGAGACTTTCATTGGGGCTTCAATTGAAACTCCCATTGAGATTTCATCCAGATTAATCCGTGAGTTTCAAGATTCTAATAAAGTAGCAACAAACATATAAGATAGATTCTACTAACTATGAATAGGATTCAATTGAATTTTCGGCAAGCTTTGCACGTACATTGATATTTCTCTCATGAATTCCGTTAAGATTCCATTGAAACTTTGAGATTTCGCTGGTGTAGTTCATTGAAATGCCACTACATTGTACGTACGTGCATATGTATGCTTGTGATCTGCAACTGCAATAAATAATTTCAGGCGCCGAGACGTCGGCAGCTCCGCCAGGTGAAGAGGCCGCCGATGCCGCCGAGGCAGGCGAAGGCAACCAGGCGGAGGCTGGAGGCGAGGCCGAGGCTGAAGGCGAGGCGGAGGCTGAAGGCGAGGCCGAGGCTGAAGGCGAGGCCGAGGCAGCAGAGGAAGAGGAGAGTGCCGAATAACTTTTCTCCACAGGATCAAAACTGCCACTCTAAACTCTGTGTTGACGTTGTATTTTTTCATCAACTTGCTTCAGAAGTTTTGTCGTTTATTCGTGTTGTCTGCATGTTTTTAATATTAAATAAATAAGTATATTTTACTAATAAATGTTGACAAGGAGGAAAACTAAATCTATTATTAAACTTAATAATTGCCTTACGGATTAAACTTGAATAGTTTTTATTTCAGTGTAAAATCTCAATAAGTTTCCAGGTCTTTTTGCGATAAAAACGAGACTGCTTTCGCTGAATATAGTACGACGTGGCAAATTAAGACAATAGAAAATTTGTTACAGTTTGCGTTTGTTAAGCTTTTTCTAATAGTAGATAAACAAAGTTTTAAATAGTTCAATGAACAAAAGTCACAATGAAATAAAAAGACATATTCTTGTCGTTCTGAGCAGAACTTATTATTGTAGGGCTACATTAAAAACAGTCCAATAAGTTTGACAAATTTTATAGTTTATAAATGATCGATATTGAAAATAAAAAATGACAAATAGCCCATGTCCGAGCGCTTGCTTCTTCAACTTCTTAGAATTCTGCAAACATCGTATTGTATCGCATAGTCTTGCTGATCCTGATCACATTTTTGGGCACAGGTCGACCAGTGTAAAACCTCTTGTCGTCTTTGCTAGTTGGCTTGTGCGGAGCCGGCAGCTGCTTGTGGAACACGCGTACAAAATCCACGTCTCGGAAGAAGGCGTGCTCGCGTATGGCGCTTGGTCCAGCCTTCTGGCAACCCATCCTATTGTGCGGATTCTTCTGGCACAGACAGTTCACCATGTCTTTAGCGTCCGGCTTTACAAAGTTTGGAAACTGAATCTCTGTGGATAGAATCTTCTTAATCACGTGCATCGTATTGCCGTTGGGCGTGTGAAACGGTGGAAATCCAACTAAAAACTCGAATAGCAAACAGCCCGTTGTCCACCAATCAACTGAGAAACTGTAGCCGCAGTTTTTTGCCGAAAAAATCTCCGGCGCCATGTAGTCGGGCGTGCCCAATGTGCTGTAGGTTCGCTCTGCGATTGCGATATCGTGCATGAAAAATTTCAGGCCACTGCACTGTAGTTTTTTTAGTGCCCTAGTTCCTTTGAAAGGTGCTCAAGTGCATACCTCTTTATTCCCTGTGCTCTTCAATGGGGCTTCTTTACCTGTCTCTTTTGATGGAGCTTCACTACCTGTCTCTTTTGATGGAGCTTCGCTACCTGTCTCTTTTGACGGAACTACACTACCTGTCTCTTTTGACGGAACTACACTACCTGTCTCTTTTGACGGAACTACACTACCTGTCTCTTTTGACGGAACTACACTACCTGTCTCTTTTGATGGAGCTTCACTACCTGTCTCTTTTGATGGAACTTCACTACCTGTCTCTTTTGATGGAACTACACTACCTGTCTCTTTTGACGGAACTACACTACCTGTCTCTTTTGACGGAACTACACTACCTGTCTCTTTTGACGGAACTACACTACCTGTCTCTTTTGACGGAACTACACTACCTGTCTCTTTTGACGGAACTACACTACCTGTCTCTTTTGATGGAACTACACTACCTGTCTCTTTTGACGGAACTACACTACCTGTCTCTTTTGACGGAACTACACTACCTGTCTCTTTTGACGGAACTACACTACCTGTCTCTTTTGACGGAACTACACTACCTGTCTCTTTTGATGGAGCTTCACTACCTGTCTCTTTTGATGGAACTTCACTACCTGTCTCTTTTGATGGAACTACACTACCTGTCTCTTTTGACGGAACTACACTACCTGTCTCTTTTGACGGAACTACACTACCTGTCTCTTTTGACGGAACTACACTACCTGTCTCTTTTGACGGAACTACACTACCTGTCTCTTTTGATGGAGCTTCACTACCTGTCTCTTTTGATGGAGCTTCACTACCTGTCTCTTTTGATGGAACTTCACTACCTGTCACTTTTGATGGAACTACACTACCTGTCTCTTTTGATGGAGCTTCACTACTTGTCTCTGGATAGGAATATGGGACCCTACTATAACCCTTTTCATGAACTAAAACAAACGGTGTCACATTAATTTTTAAGTCGTCCATAAAAATTTTACTCATTGGATCTGTGGAATGGGCATGGTTCTTCGCCTCTCTGCAGGGCTGTGCGATCTGCTCGATCTGCACCCACTACCCACAGTCAGGATTTTCACAGAGGATCGCATCTGCAGTTCTGTCTCTCACCTCTGCTCGGATCCAGCAGTTTGGCAAAGCCCAAATCAGCCAGTTGCAAGTAGCCGAACCTGTCCAGCATGAGATTCTCCGGCTTCAAGTCTCGGTACAGCACTCGCATCCGGTGCAGATACTCGAAAGCCAGAAACACCTGCGACATGTAGAATTTTGCGTCTTCGTGGCTGAACCGTTTCAGCCTGGTTGACAACATAAGGCGGTACAGGTCTCCGCACTCGATGAAGGGCAGGATCATGTACACGTTGGAGTTGTCCTTGAGCTTGTCTATTAGCGACATGATGAACGGATTGTGCACCGCCGACAAAGCGCGCCGCTCTCCAATAATGTACTTAATCATTTTCTTCTCTCTGATCTTTTCCTTTGACATGACCTTCATAGCGTAAAGTGGGCCGCCTTTTTCAACGCTAACTAGCAGCACAAGACCGAAACCGCCTTGGCCAAGCACGCGCACTATGCTGTACTTGTGCATGGTCTTCACGTGCCGATCGCTGAAGTACCTCAGAGGGAATAGTTCGGCCTCCATTAGTAGCCACTCGGAGTAGGTGTCGTCACTTTTTACCATGTCGAAAGGTGCTCGGTCCGGTTTTGACTTCAGCTCGTCCGCTGAATCTGCAGGAGTCTTTGCTACTGCTGCTGTCGTTTTCTTGCTGATCGTGGCTTCAGTCATTCGATCTACTTCTTTTTGACTGAAAGAATTTAATTTCTGATGAAGAATTTCCATTTCAGACTGCTGCTCTGTTGGAGGAGACTGCTGTAGTTGCTGTTGGTAGCCAAGCGGTTGGTTCGGACCGCCCACTTTGGCCTTGATTGAATTCGCCGAACTGGCAATGCTATCAGCCTGCGTTGGGGAAGCTGACTTGGCGTCAGTTGAATTGTCCTTGCTCAGAGCGGCTGGCAGCTGGGTGGCTGCGTCTTGATTGGACGATTCTTGACTCATATTGTGTACCACAGTGCCTCTCAGCTGAGCTTGAGAACTTCTGTACACCTATACTAGTAATGTCAGCAGGCTGTTTGACCTGAAACTCTTAAACAATTATATATTTGGTTGTGTCTTTTTACAATCGATAGGTATTTAATTAGTTGTGACTTTAATCGTTTACAAGGAATAACTGAAATTTCGTCTATGGCCCGGATTAAATTTCGAGCGCACGTCTGTCAGGAGTTCCAAGATGGAGTCTAGCAACATGTATAGTGGTGCTTGTTTCGACTGTTAATGTACAATTACGTGTGAATGCAACCGTAAAGGCTGATCGCCACTGAAAACAAGTGCATCGCACATTTGTACCGGTACTTGTATAACAATGCCTTTCACAACAATTAATTAAAGTGCGATGTTACATGCATAATTTAAGTCAAATAGCTGTCTTTTAGATTGTGTTACAGGAGTTCCACGATGACCACTCAAACATAAGGAATCAAATACGAGTGTAAAGTAAAGGAAATTTGTTTCTTAATCAACTCTAACATACGTAACCCGGGGCTGCATGAAAACGCCTGTGCAAACCCCTGGGCTCTGGCGCTGAAAGGTACAGCCACCAGGCCTCGTCCCCTAGCCTTTGTCCGCCTCTGGATGATGCGGTAGCAGACGTTGCGGCCAAAATCCCATTCATTTAGACAGCGGGTCCGGGTTGTTTGAAGGTACACGCCAGAGGCGTTTTGGGGGGAGAGACCGGGGCGGACGGTACCTAAGGGCAGCGCAACAGAGCAAAAAACCTCGGATGGTCACGGTGGAGTCGGCTACAGCCGATCAGTCGATGAGACTTGTCAGATCGAAGCTGATGAGGGAGGTTAAATCAAGTCGTGTCACCTCGAGAGTTAAGTGAGGAAGAGTAACAAACACTCAAAAAGTGTAAAGTGGGGGGTGGGCGGTAAAACGAGAGTGGGAGAAGGTAAGGAAAGGTTAAGGAAGAGAGTTGCCGCTCAGGGATCAAAGCAGGTTCTTAGAATTTTTAGCCCTGAGATCGGATCATATGCGTCACGTCGCGATCACGTGTAATGCGTGATATTGAAGGCCGCGCCGTGACTTGTCCTTGACCTGGCCGTTACCATGCAAGCAACCCTGATGACGTCACCCGGCCGCCAGCCGCGCTGTGATAAGACGAGAAATTGTGGGGCGCAGCGGATAATGATTTATGGTGGGGGATTACAGCATGCAGCAGGCAGGAAAAAGCTTCGAGATAGTGGGTCATAAAAGTGTCACACGCATGAATGATTTCGATCAATAGAAAGGAGGTACAGTTGGTTTAGTGCGCGGGGGAGTAAGGTGGTGCGATAAGAATGAGTCATCACGTCGTGAAGGGAAGGGAATCGGGCGTGCGCAAAAATAGTGGGGGGGGGGGTGGCACGACTTGAATGCCTACATCATAATGCATACCGTAAGACTACCTGCACACATTTACATGTAATGTAAATTCAGGTAGTAGCCCACTAGGAAAATCGCAGGCGGCTAGCATAGTACGACGTATATAGTAGCGGTCGGCGTAGCAGCAGACCGCTGGCGGCATGCACCGAGGGAATTGCTCTCGGGCCGACTGGCCGTACATGTACATGTACGTGTAACGGAAACTCTGTAAATACAGCGTATTGATTCTGTAAATTCTAAAAATACTTTAGTAGATGAAAATCTCTGGTGGCTAATAAAAGATCGGTGGGAACACATCACCCGCGCGTAGAATGCGTGAAAATGATTAATTACTTAGTTTACTATAACAGCATTGAATAATTTGAAAGATAAAAGTATAACTGGTTAAATAAAACTTTATTGAATAAATTTAGCGCATTTGTGTTGAATGGGTATGTGGGTAGGCCTATTTTGTTTTTCAAGGCTATAAAAATGCCACCATTTCAGTCAAGATTGATTTCTAAGAATGAAATTTTATCCAGTTAATAAAAATATAATAATATTCCACTGCCCACTGGCCACCCCACTATGGTATAATCCCACGCAAAGCTGAAAGTTTTGGGAGTAATACTGCTTTGTGAAAATTTATGCCATCGTGTCTTTCAAACATCCGAAAGTGAACCACCGCCTCTCTCTGCCTCATTCAATTTTTTCCTTGCTCGTACTCGTACCAGTAGCAGTACGCAGTACCCTGTACACGTACACATACATATACCTACAAAATACTAGGCCTGGTAATTTCATTCTCATCCTTTGAAGTAGGCCTTTCTTATCCTAGGCCCCATCGATTGACCTTGGGTCCTAAATAGTACATGAACTGTCTATAATTTTATTTTTTTCTAACTCCTAGTCCTAAAACAAACTAAGTTCCTCATTCAATCATTTGTTGATTTATAATTTTTGAATAAAAAGCTTAACTTAAAACACATTGTATTTTTGTAGGCCTACCCTGTTAATAAATATGGCAAGCTGTTTATTTACAATTTTACAAGTAATAGGCCATAGTTCTATGCCTATAGCTCAATTGCTCAAATATTACTGAAGTGTTTTTAGTGATAGGCCCTAGGGCCTAACTGATGATAGCTATGGCTATTAGGACTAGGCCTATGCCTTTATAGGCCTATTTTATGTTGATAACTGTACTAGTAGGATATTCTTTTTCAAAGGGAGTCTAAATCTTCACTTTTAAATAGAAGGAAGACTATACATCTATGACTATACATTACATAGATTATAGATAGGCCTATAGTATAGTGGACATGGTTATATTTATTAGGCCTATCTTTTGGCAATAGGGTCTAGGTGTAAAGGTTCATCAAGGAAAAATTTGGCAAATCTAGGCCTAGGCCTAGTCAAATTATTTGATAATCAGGAAAGAACAAATTGTATATAATCTTATTAAGTTGGAAATGCTTATCCCCACAGTCCAGTGCATACATGCGCAACCTCCAAAATTCGGTCGGCCATGCAACTTAGTTTTAACAAAAATGCGACATAGTTTTTGGCCAAAAATGCAACTTACATGTAAAAAAACCCTAAAGCAAAATTAATGCAACTTTAGGTAAACAGCAAGAGTAACTATGACTGTCTTATTTAGCCAAAATGCCTCGTCAGCTACTTAGTACTACTGCTTTGTTATTTTTCGGGTGGGCATTTTTTCAAATTCCTTGGTTGGCCACCAAATCGGTTGGCTGGATCAGCCGACTCGGCCGACTGTTGCGCATGTATGGTCCAGTGCCAATAATTCCAATTTTATTCACATGGATCCAGGATCCATGTCAATAATTTTCAGCTCATCTCCATAGCAGCTTATTGAAATAGCTACTATCAATCAAGTCATGTCAATAATCCCAATTCTATTCACACAGATCTGTGTTAATAATTTTCAGCTTATCCTCATAGGAGTCACAGCTAAGATTGTATAGTTTTTTGTGTTTAGTTTTTGAGTACTAATATTGGTGCATCAGTATTGACAATCTTCAAGGGTTTGGTCATTCTAAGCAAAGCCAGCAGCTAAGCAAATATTTAAAATTAACCCTTTTTACAACTCAATAGTTTTAACAAAGTACTCAAAACTATTCAGTATTCAGCTGTTTATTTGGAAGATTTGTAAAATAATAAAAAATGACAGTTTCTGCAAGCAACTTTGTTTAGAATAAAAATTTGTTTAGAATAATAAGGTTCTTTATTCCAATAAGCTGCCGTGGAGATAAGCTGAAAATTATTGACATGAATCTGTGTGAATAAAATTGGAATTATCAGCATGGGAACATGGGGATCAGCACTTCCTTTAAAGTTTTATAAGTTTATTAAAAATGCTTATGCAAGTATCCAAGTTTTTGTCAGCACCCACAAAATTTGTCCAAAATTTTTTATATACAAATTATATCTTGGTCTATGGACAAATGTCTATACCAAAATTTCTATTGATAAATGTCTATCTATAGTCTTTCAAATAGTCTAATTATAATAGGAATCTGCAGGGTTCATCTTTTGTTGTTTGTTTCATATGTAGAATTCTTATATTTAATTGATACTTATCAGGTTTAAATAGCTAGGAGGCCAACTATCCTATAAATATGATCTATCCTAGAGAAATCTATCTGTTGGGAAGCTTAGTTGACTGATGCAATTTTGATCTGATTGTGCAAGAATTGAATATAATGACTCAATCTATGAAAGCATTATCATAAACACTAGGCCTATCTATTTATCTTATATAGTTGAAGTTATTTAACTTATATTTAAAATTGAAAAATAATTAAATATGCCAATATTATAATCAATAAGGCAGTGATCCTAGTGATAGCAAATATCAATTCTTATATATATACATATGTATAATATGTAACTATTTTAGCTAGGTAAAATAGTAGACAAGACACAGATGTTTTAAAATTCATCAGCTAAGCAAGTATACAAATTGAAGATCATATAGAATATTTAAAAAAAGATTCCATTGTAAATTTGGTTTTCAAATTCAAGGGTTGCATATACTGTATAGTTAACATAATATTTTTATTGGCATCATATTGGCTATAAGAAGTCATAATAGGCTTGGTATATACTGGCATAAAATTTTGATCAGTAGATTTTTTATTCCAAGAAAAATTTGTTATGATAAAATTAAAAAAACATGGAAAAGTGGAAAAAAAATAAAAAGTTTTAGGGAAAACTTAGGGAAATAAATACAAGTATGTTGCATTTTTTGTAGAAAACTATTCTGCACTAGCAAGGTAAAGTTTAGGAGGTTAGAATGTGCTAATTGGTTTGGTCAGTTGGTCATGTTAATATGTTGATATTTCATGCAACACGCTGGATTCGTCTAGCAATCAAGCAGATCAACCAGTTGCTCAGCCAAAACTGTGGGAGCGGCCATGGACGCTTGATGAAATTCGTGAGCGGGCGCACGAATGGTCGCTAGCTGGAGATGCTGGGGTGAGCTGACTAACTGATTCTTTATTAACTTGCGGTGTGTGCATCCACGGGTTTTGAGTTGTAGAGTTTTTAGCGTTTGTTTACATCAAAGTATCGCTGTTTATTCTTTTTGTCTTGTCTGCAAACTACAGGCTGCTTTTCCTCTTCCCCTTTCCCCTCTTTCCCCTCTCCCCTCTTTCTCCTCTTTTTACTCATTCCCCTCTTCCCCTCTTTCCCCTCTTCCCCTCTCCCTCTTTCTCCTCTTTTTACTCATTCCCCTCTTTCCCTCTTTCCCCTCTTCCCCTCTCCCCTCTTTCTCCTCTTTTTACTCATTCCCCTCTTCCCCCTCTCCCCTCTCCCCTCTTTCTCCTCTTTCCCCTCTTTCCCCTCTTCCCTCTCCCCTCTCCCCTCTCCCCTCTTTCTCCTCTTTCCCCTCTTCCCCTTTCCTCTCTTCCCCCTCTCCTCTCTTTCTCCTCTTTACTCATTCCCCTCTTCCCCCTCTTTCCCCCTCTTCCCCTCTTCCATCTTTCTCCTCTTTCTCCTCTTTCCCCTCTTCCCCCTCTCCCCCTCTTTGCCCTCTTTCCCCTCTCCCCTCTTTCTCCTCTTTCCCCTCTTCCCCACTTTCCTCTCTTCCCCTCTTTCCCCTCTTGCCCGCTTACCTTCTTGCCCTCCCTCATCTGCTTAACTTTATTCCTTATCCTTATCCCTACCTGTAAGGAGATAATACTGCTGATATGTATTACAGATTCCCACAACACAACAAACTATGTACAAATATTTGAATTGAAATTATGAACTATTTTTTACATATATTTCTCCATATTTCCACAATTTCACCTCTAACACTACAGTTGCTACTCTACCTCGAAGAGAGCAATCGCAATCTTCTAGCCAAGACTTCGGAGTTTCAAAAGACTCTACAGGACAGTGTGCAGGAGATCCGATCTTCTCGCACTCTGCTGCATAACACTTTTAACGATTTCAACGCTTTGGCTGATACACGTTTCGTTGAAAATGTGAGTGACATCATTCAATTTTTTTTCAATTTTACAACAACTGAGCACAAAATAGAGATCGCCATAAGACAGAAACAGATGCGGATTCACAGAATTGCCAGCGATATAATAAGGAATAGAATTTCTCCTGCAACCTAAAGCAGATTTTTCCCTGTACCTTAGCAACCGGAATTAGATATTATCTGTGTTCCCTAGCAACCAAAAGTAGACACTAGTTCCTTAGCAACCAGATGTAGATACTATTCCTGTTTTTTAGCAACTAGAAGTAGATAATATCTATGTTCCCTAGCAACCAAAAGTAGATAGGAGTTCCTTAGCAACCAGAAGTAGAGTAGATACTATTCCTGTTCTTGTTCCTTAGCAACCGGAAGTTGATACTATTCCTGTTTCTTTGCAGCTAGAAGTAGATATTATTCGTGTTCTTGTTCCTTTGCAACCAGAAGTAGATAATATTACTGTTCCTTAGCAACCGGAAGTAGATTACTATTCTTGTTCTTTAGCAACCGGAAGTAGATACTATTCCTGTTCCTCAGCAACCGGAAGTAGTTGCTATTCCTGTTTCTTAGCAACCGGAATTTTATAATATTCCTGTTCCTTAGCAACCAAAGTAGCTACTATTCCTGTTCCTCAGCAACCGGAAGTAGATACTATTCTTGTTCTTTAGCAACCAGAAGTAGATACTATTCCTGTTCCTCAGCAACCGGAAGTAGATTACTATTCTTGTTCTTTAGCAACCGGAAGTAGATACTATTCCTGTTCCTCAGCAACCGGAAGTAGTTGCTATTCCTGTTTCTTAGCAACCGGAATTTTATAATATTCCTGTTCCTTAGCAACCAAAGTAGCTACTATTCCTGTTCCTCAGCAACCGGAAGTAGATACTATTCTTGTTCTTTAGTAACCGGAAGTAGATACTATTCCTGTTCCTCAGCAACCGGAAGTAGATACTATTCTTGTTCTTTAGCAACCGGAAGTAGATACTATTCCTGTTCCTCAGCAACCGGAAGTAGTTGCTATTCCTGTTCCTTAGCAACCGGAATTTTATAATATTCCTGTTCCTTAGCAACCAAAGTAGCTACTATTCCTGTTCCTCAGCAACCGGAAGTAGATACTATTCTTGTTCTTTAGCAACCGGAAGTAGATACTATTCCTGTTCCTCAGCAACCGGAAGTAGATACTATTGTTCTTTAGCAACCGGAAGTAGATACTATTCCTGTTCCTCAGCAACCGGAAGTAGTTGCTATTCCTGTTCCTTAGCAACCGGAATTTTATAATATTCCTGTTCCTTAGCAACCAAAGTAGCTACTATTCCTGTTCCTCAGCAACCGGAAGTAGATACTATTCTTGTTCTTTAGTAACCGGAAGTAGATACTATTCCTGTTCCTCAGCAACCGGAAGTAGATACTATTGTTCTTTAGCAACCGGAAGTAGATACTATTCCTGTTCCTCAGCAACCGGAAGTAGTTGCTATTCCTGTCTCTTAGCAACCGGAATTTTATAATATTCCTGTTCCTTAGCAACCAAAGTAGCTACTATTCCTGTTCCTCAGCAACCGGAAGTAGACACTATTTCTGTTCCTTAGCAACCGGAAGTAGATATTGATAAAAAAATCCCTAGCAACCGGAAGCAATCACCTACTCTTATCTCTTCTAACCGCAGCGAGTCTACGACGAAGACTTAGCAACAACCGGAGCAACCTCCAATGTCGCTGAAAATGCCAAAGGTTCGTCCGCTTCAGCCTCCGCAGCCGCTTCGGAGGGCAAGCCAAAATCGCGCGAACAACTTGAAGCTGAACGAGTGCCATGGATACAGGAGGCTATGAAGCTCGGCCTGTCAATTTTGGAGACAAAGTACGACCGAGTAGAGCTGGCTGACGTTAGCGACAGCGAAGATGAAGATGATGAAGAGGATCAAAGCGCTGTGGGGAATCGCGCGGCGGCGGCGGCAATGCTGGAACCGGTTTATCAGGCCAGAGACATCTACAAGCACAGGCGGCTGCCTTATTTGGTTGGCTCTTCATCCTGGTTGGCAGATGATTGGGTTGGACTGGCTTCGCAACTGCAGGTGGGGAATCGATAATGCTGGAATGTTTTTTAGGAACTGTCAATCGGAAGTTTCAAAATCAATAGTATTTAAATTTTAGTTTTGCCTGTATTACAATGGTAATTTTACCTGTATGACACGGGTAGTTTCACCTGTCTGACACGGGTAGTTTCACCTGTCTGACACGGGTAGTTTCACCTGTCTGACACGGGTAGTTTCACCTGTCTGACACGGGTAGTTTCACCTGTCTGACACCAGTAGTTTCACCAGTCAGAAACCGGTAGTTTCACCTGTCTGACACGGGTAGTTTCACCTGTCTGACACCAGTAGATTCACCAGTCAGAAACCGGTAGTTTCACCTGTCTGACACCGGTAGTTTCACCTGTCTGACACCAGTAGTTTCACTTAACTGACACGGGTAGTTCACCTGTCTGACACCGGTAGTTTCACCTGTCTGACACCGGTAGTTTCACCTGTCTGACACCGGTAGTTTCACCTGTCTGACACGGGTAGTTTCACCTGTCTGACACCGGTAGTTTCACCTGTCTGACACGGGTAGTTTCACCTGTCTGACACGGGTAGTTTCACCTGTCAGACACCGGTAGTTTCACCTGTCTGACACCGGTAGTTTTACCTGTCTGACACGGGTAGTTTCACCAGTCAGAAACCGGTAGTTTCACCAGTCTGACACTGGTAGTTTCACTGTCTGACACGGGTAGTTTCACCTGTCTGACACCGGTAGTTTCACCAGTCAGACACCGGTAGTTTCACCAGTCAGACACCGTTAGTTTCACCAGTCAGACACCGTTAGTTTCACCAGTCAGACACCGTTAGTTTCACCAGTCAGACACCGGTAGTTTCACCTGTCTGACACCGGTAGTTTCAACATGATGCGCACTCCTTGTTCACCTCAGTTGGACTCGGGGTCCGCCGTCGCAACCGGTGGAGCAGCAGCCGCGGGTCAGTCAGGAGCCGCCGCTGAGGCAGCTGAGACAGATGAAGAAGATGACGAGGAAGAAGAAGATAATGAAGCAGCAGAAGAAGATCGCAGAGCCGCAGCAGCAAATCACCAGCAATCCGACAGCGACGAAGATGATCTTCAAGAGTCTGAGGACAGACTTACCAGTTTACGACGGGATAATAAGAAGCCTAAGCAGAAGCAGACTCTGCAACAGCAGCAGCAACAAAATCAACAGCAGCAGCAAAAGCAACGACAACAACAGCGTCGCCTCTTTGGCGACGATGATAGCGAAGAAGATGATGAAGATGACGATTTGTTTGTTCCAAATCGACGAGGAGCTGCAGCAGCAGCAGCAGGGGCGGCAGCAGAAGAAGTTAAAAAGGAAGACGAAGATGAGGAAGAAGAAGAAGACGACTCTGAACGTCGCAGCGACCGACCAATGTCGGTTACTGACGAGTTGAAAGCTCGGTTAAGCGGCAAATTGCCGCCGAAAAGTGCAACAAAATCCGCTTCGTCTGAGGCTCCTGCCGCTTCTGCCGCTGCTGGGGCATCGGGGGCGGCGGCTGCGGCTGCGGAGGATTCAGTGCAGAAGCTGCTGCAAGGATCCATCGCGCCTGGAGGTGAGATTCGCTGCTTGTACTTTAAGAATCGCGCAATGCATTTTAAGAATCTCACGATGTACTTCAAGAATCGCACAATGCACTTTGAGAATAACAAAATGCACTTTTAGAATCGCGCAATGCACTTCAAGAATCGTACAATGCACTTTAAGAATAACAAAATGCACTTTTAGAATCGCGCAATGCACTTTAAGAAACTCACAATGTACTTCAAGAATCGCACAATGCACTTTGAGAATAACAAAATGCACTTTTAGAATTGCGCAATGCACTTTAAGAAACTCACAATGTACTTCAAGAATCGCGCAATACACTTTAAGAATAACAAAATGCAATTTTAGAATCGCGCAATGCACTTTAATAATCACCAGTGGTCTAGCGCAGCGCTCTGATGTGCCAGCGGCCCAGGCTCGATTCCAAGTGCAGTCACATTAATTTGGGGCTAAATGGGAATCTCGTCTTGACTCTGCTCGTGCAATTAACGCCCAGCTTGAGGGCCAACCCCAAGGCACAGTGAAGTGTACATGCCTAACGATAAATAAATTCAGGGCCGCTGTACACTCCTGTGTGAGTGTGTGCCTGTGCGTATGACTGCGTACGTATCCGCGCGCTTGCGTGCCTGCTCAGGGGAATCGGCGGAATGGGCAGCAATGCCTCTCGCCGGTTGTGCGACAATGTCGCTTAAAGTGCGCCAGGGTGCACACAACCCCTGCCTATTAACTAGCCAGAAAATGCAAAGAATCTGTAGTTAATAATTTACTCACACAAAAAGGTGTTCGCTACTGTAACCGAAACTTGATATGTGTGGTGCTAAGATCGCTGTTTATACAGTCGAAAAAGCAGGTTAACTTAATGGTAATTTTATTCTGTATGTTTCGTACACTGTAGTTAAAAGTACATTGTGTACTTCAGGTCACAAAGCGTCTCTGTGGGACGACGACGATGACGAAAGTGAAGATGATATTTTTGCTCCAAAGAGTCGGGAACCGGCGAGGCCTGCTGCGGTGAGTTGGATTTTAAGTCTGGGGTGATAAGAATAAGAGAGTGGAGGGGTGGGTGTCGGGGCTGTGGGGGTTGAGGGTAAGAGAGTGGAGGGGTTGGTGTCGGGGCTGTGGGGGTTGAGGGTAAGAGAGTGGATGGGTGGGTGTCGGGGCTGTGGGTGTTGAGGGTAAGAGAGTGGAGGGGTTGGTGTTAAGGCTGTGGGGGTTGAGGGTAAGAGAGTGGAGGGGTGGGTGTCGGGGCTGTGGGTGTTGAGGGTAAGAGAGTGGAGGGGTGGGTGTTAAGGCTGTGGGGGTTGAGGGTAAGAGAGTGGAGGGGTGGGTGTTAAGGCTGTGGGGGTTGAGGGTAAGAGAGTGGAGGGGTGGGTGTCGGGGCTGTGGGTGTTGAGGGTAAGAGAGTGGAGGGGTTGGTGTTAGGGCTGTGGGGGTTGAGGGTAAGAGAGTGGAGGGGTTGGTGTTAGGGCTGTGGGGGTTGAGGGTAAGAGAGTGGAGGGGTGGGAGTCGGGCTGTGGGGGTTGATGGTAAGAGAGTGGAGGGGTTGGTGTCGGGGCTGTGGGGGTTGAGGGTAAGAGATTGCAGAGGTTGGTGTCAGTGGCTGGTTTTGAGAGCGATTTAATTTATTTAACTTAATTGCCAAGCTTAATTACCTTACTGTTGTAGTCTGCAACGCAACAGAAAGCTGTGGCTAAGCCAGGTGCGTTAAACCAGTTTTTTTTTTGTCTCAACGTTGATTTTATTGCGCGACGCTAAATAATTCGATTGCAGTCATTGATTTTCTTCTAATTGATTCAATCATTAACTACGAGAGTAAACAGCTAACTGAAATCATTAATTTGCAGTGGTGCCAGTTTCTAATAGTCAGAGATTGGTGCCAGATGGTGCTTCAGCATCGGCTGCGGCTCGTATGACGACAGAGTCAAGCAGCAGAAGTCCTAGCAATGCCAGCACCGCTAATAACAGCCGAGGCGGCTTGAAACCAGCTAGATTGTTTGGTAATTATTATGGCTTGTGCACCGATATATGGCAGATTTTTATGGCAGTTTTATAGATTTCTGGGGTCTGTCCATTTTAGGGTGAGATTTTGGGTGTCCTTGTCCACTTTAGGGTGAGATTTTGGGTGTCCTTGTCCACTTTAGGTGAGATTTTGGGTGTCCTTGTCCACTTTAGGTGAGATTTTGGGTGTCCTTGTCCACTTTAGGGTGTGATTTTGGGTGTCCTTGTCCACTTTACGGTGTGATTTTGGGTGTCCTTGTCCACTTTAGGGTGTGATTTTGGGTGTCCTTGTCCACTTTAGGTGAGATTTTGGGTGTCCTTGTCCACTTTACGGTGTGATTTTGGGTGTCCTTGTCCACTTTAGGGTGTGATTTTGGGTGTCCTTGTCCACTTTAGGTGAGATTTTGGGTGTCCTTGTCCACTTTAGGGTGTGATTTTGGGTGTCCTTGTCCACTTTAGGGTGAGATTTTGGGTGTCCTTGTCCACTTTAGGGTGTGATTTTGGGTGTCCTTGTCCACTTTAGGGTGTGATTTTGGGTGTCCTTGTCCACTTTAGGGTGTGATTTTGGGTGTCCTTGTCCACTTTAGGTGAGATTTTGGGTGTCCTTGTCCACTTTAGGGTGTGATTTTGGGTGTCCTTGTCCACTTTAGGGTGAGATTTTGGGTGTCCTTGTCCACTTTAGGGTGTGATTTTGGGTGTCCTTGTCCACTTTAGGGTGTGATTTTGGGTGTCCTTGTCCACTTTAGGGTGTGATTTTGGGTATCCTTGTCCACTTTACGGTGTGATTTTGGGTGTCCTTGTCCACTTTAGGGTGTGATTTTGGGTGTCCTTGTCCACTTTAGGGTGTGATTTTGGGTGTCCTTGTTCACTTTAGGGTGTGATTTTGGGTGTCCTTTTCCACTTTAGGGTAAAATTTTGGGTGTCCTTGTCCACTTTAGGGTGAGATTTTGGGTGTCCTTGTTCACTTAAGGTGAGATTTTGGGTGTCTTTATTCACTTAAGGTGAGATTTTGGGTGTGTGGGTAAGATTTTATAAGTTTTGCTAGATGGTAAGAAATCATAATTTACGCATTTTTGTTATGATTTGTCACGATTTTTTAAAAAATGAGTAAATTGCGTAAAAATCAAAAGTCTACTACTGCTAGTAGCTGTCATGATTTTCAATCGTAAACTTTTTATCCAATTTCATAAAATTTGTATAAGCTAATTTGCATGGCTCGCGGTTCAGTGATTTTTTGAATTTTTTTAATCGCAGACTCGGACTCTTCAGATGAGGGCGATGATTTGTTTAAAATTACCTCGGCCGCTAGTAAAACTGCGGCTTCGGGTGCGGCGGCAAGATCAAAGGCGCCTCCGGCCGCGACTACGGCGGCAAAGATCAAAGAGCGGTCGACTAATAGTGAGAAAAATGCGATTGCACGCTAATTAAATTTGATTCAGCCTTTTTCTCTTTAATTATACAAAAATAATCTTGGTCGCTTTCAGTAGTATACTGCAGGTGTGATTCGCTTTTTAAATTTATTTTTCTAAATATTCATTTTCGTTTTTCCAGGCAGCAACAGCGAATCAGCGAAGCCGGAAGCGGCTAGAAACCCACCAGCCGCTGCGGCGTCTGCAACAGCAGCAGCAGCAATAGCAACTAGAAGTCAGCCACAGAAGAAGGGCCTCTTTGATAGCGATGATGACGATGACGATGACGATTTGTTTGCCGTTAAGCCTAAATTGGTGCGTTATTTACACTCCAGGATGTGTTGTTCAGGGGGGGGGGGGTTAATATCTCCGACACTTTATACTCTAACGGAAATATCAAGTGTCGGCGGTGTGAAGTGTCGGAGATATGAAGTGTTGGAGATATGAAGTGTCGGAGATATGAAGTGTCGGAGATATGAATTGTCGGAGATATGAAGTGTCGGAGATATGAAGTGTCGGAGCTAATTCAGTGTTCAACCCAGCCCTTCATGTCTTTCAACATGTCACGTTGCCCGAATTGCAGCCCGACGCAAAGCAGGAGCGAGGCCGCAGTCTTCTCGTTGACGAGCCCGACAGTCGGCCGTCAGAGGCAGCCGCCTCTGCCGCTGCCGCCTCTAGCTCAACAGCGGCGCCTAAGGCAACCAGTCTTTTTGGCGCCGGTGGCGGCTTCGGCAGCAGCGACGACTCTGACGTCGGCGGCGCCGGCGGCCTGTTTGCGCCGGTTCGAAAATCTTCCGAAGCTGATAAGAAAAAGTTTGTTAGCAGTACGGAATCGGAAGATACTGCTGCTGCTCCTGCTGCTCAGGCTTCTGCTCAACAGCCGCCTAGCAACAGGCCATTTGGTGGAGTCAGCGTTTTTGGCGGTGCCGTTGATCCTGCGGCTGTGCAGCGAATTAGACAGCAAAGAGGTAATCTGGTTTATGAGACCCTAGTTATAATTTATGACATCCTAGTTATGCTTTTTTGCACCCTACAGTGTAGTTATGATTTTTTGAGACCCTGGCTATGATTTATGCTATCCTAATATGATTTATGACACCCTAGATGAATTAAGACACCTTATTGAAGGTTTATAACACTTTAATTATGATTTATGACAACCCTAGTTATAATTTATGGAAACTCTAGTTATGATTTATGACAACCTTACTTATGATTTATGACACCCTAGTTTTGATTTATTACACCCTAGTTTTGATTTATTACACCCTAGTTATGATTTATGACAACCTTATTTATGATTTATGACACCCTAGTTATGATTTTTGGCATCCTACTTATGATTTGTGAGACCTTAGCTATGATTTATGCAATCCTAGTATGATTTATGACACCTTATTTACAGTTTATGACACTCTAGTAATGATTTGATAACCCTAGTTATGATTTATGGCAAAACATAGTTATGATTTATGACACCCTAATTTGAAGTGTTTTTTAGGTCTTGTTAAGGAGTGGCTGTTTTGACAAGTTAGCAGAAATTTGATTACCAAGCA
The DNA here is from genome assembly GCA_002269645.1 of Macrostomum lignano. Lineage (NCBI taxonomy): Eukaryota > Metazoa > Platyhelminthes > Macrostomidae > Macrostomum > Macrostomum lignano. Next base: position 71,096 of record NIVC01002850.1, on the reverse strand, counting down.
ATGAATGACAGTTTTAAATAAAGTTAACCGAAGTCGGTATTGAACCGTAAAACCAACCACTTATTTGCAATTCAACAGCCGTCAGCAGTTCAGAATCCGATAGCGACAATTTCTCCGATTTCGGCGCCGATACGTCGAAAAAGCAGCAACAGCAGCAGGAGCAAACGGAACAGAAGAAAACTTCCGACACTCCAAGCGGCGCCGCCAAGGCCGCCGCAGCAGCCCCTGCACCCAATGCAAAGCCATCAGCACCAGCGAAGCATCTATTCGATTCCGACTCGGATGACTCCGATGGCGATCTATTTGCCGCGGCTAAAACGAAGAGCGCTGCTCCTAGTGGCAGCAAGACTGCCACTGCCGCCGCTCCGATGCCAAGTACAACGGTGACGGCGGCGGCGTCGACGGCGGCGCCTCCTGCGTCGATTAAACGACAACCTTTTGCGTCGGATTCTGATTCTTCCGATGGCACCGATAGTGACCTGTTTTCTGCTATTAAAAAACACGCGCCAGCACCCGCGCCAGTACCTGCACCAGCACCCGCGCCAGTACCTGCGCCAGCACCCGCGCCAGTACCTGCGCCAGCACCCACGCTAGCACCCGTGCCAGCACCCGCGTCAGAACCCGCGCCGGCTTCTTCACCGGAGCCGGAACCGGAACCGACGCTGCCGAAAGCTTCCGCTACTTCAGCCGGTGCTGCCGCAGCTGCCGCCGCAATTTCAAAAGCTGCTGCTGGTGGGCGTCGACCCCCGGTGGGCGGTGTCAGCATGTTTGGCGGCGCGATGCCACCGGCTGCACTTTTGCGCTCCAAAGCCGCTTCTGGTGGCGTTGCCGCTGCTTCTTCCGCTGCCCCCGTCGCGGCGGCTGTTGATAGCAAAGAAGACGACGGAGAAGCTAGTGTGGAATCAGGTTGGTCTCGGAATCGCTTATACGTTGTTCAATTACGTTTGGAAGTCATAGTGACTTGGGTGTTTTATTGGCGAAGTGGGATGGTGGGTGTTTTATTGGCGACAGGATTGTGGGTGTTTTATTGTGGTTGGTGAGTGTTTTTTTTACAAATTGGGTGTGGCGGGTCTTTTATGGCGGAGTGGGGTGGTGGTTGTTTTATTGGCAATCTAGGGTGATGGGTGTTTTATTAGCGGACTGGAGTGTTGGGTGTTTTATTGGCGGACTGGGGTGGTGGGTGTTTTATTAGCGGACTGGAGTGTTGGGTGTTTTATTGGCGGAGTGGGGTGGTGGTTCTTTATTGGCGGGGTTGCGGGGTTAGGTGGTGGGTGTTTTATTGGCGGAGTTAGGTGGCTGCTGGTTTATTGGTGGAGTGGGGTGGTGATTGTTTCATTGGCGGAGTTAGGTGGCGGGTGGTTTATTGGCGGAGTGGGGTGGTGATTGTTTTATTGGCGAAGTGGGGTGGTGATTGTTTAATTGGCGGAGTGGGGTGGTGGGTGTTTTATTGGCGGAGTGGGGTGGTGGGTGTTTTATTGGCGGAGTGGGGTGGTGGGTGTTTTATTGGCGGAGTGGGGTGGTGGGTGTTTTATTGGCGGAGTGGGGTGGTGGGTGTTTTATTGGCAGAGTGGGGTGGTGGGTGTTTTATTGGCGGAGTGGGTGCGTGTTTTTGGCCGATCTGGATGAGTGTTTTTAGGCTTGTTTTTAGCTTGGGAGGCGTACTCGTATATGATAACCGACTTTTACTCATTTTAATCTGCTTTTTCCTTAACCTTCAACAGTTACCGCTGCGGAGAAAAGTCAAAACGAAGCATCCACTGGAGGTCTTTTGGTTTCAGTTACCAAGGTAAAATAAAGTTTTGTATACGCTATTGGTTTGTTTGATTACCGATCAATGCTTCACCTGGTCGGTTAAAATTTTTTTTTACCATTGACTTCAGAATCGCGCTCGCATGCCTGGTCGACGCTTGCCTTCCCGACGCGGTGCTTCATCAACTGCTGCAGCCTCTTCTGCTGCTGCTTCAGCAAAAATTTCTACTCAAACCAACGACGATGCCGTTGTTAAAGAATTCATGGCTCCAGTTGATGTCGGAGACAAATCGGTTGCTAACCGACCTGCTCCTACCGTCCAGTCTCTGCCGTCGGCTCCATCTACGGGATTGCTTCGCAGAGATAGCTGGGATAGCGATCAGGACGATGAGGACATCTTTGCTCCCGGTAGGCTGGCGGCTAAGCCTAAGATCCCACCTTCGACTGAGGCTAAGATCCCACCTTCGACTGTGGCTAAGATCCCATCTTCGACTGAGGCTAAGATCCCATCTTCGACTGAGGCTAAGATCCCATCTTCGACTGAGGCTAAGATCCCATCTTCGACTGAGGCTAAGATCCCATCTTCGACCGAAGCCAAACACATTCCAAAACGACCAACGCTTGAAGAAGAGAACGACGACGACCTGTTTTCCGATTTGAAATCCTCCCAAAAGAATCCCAGCCTTGACGGCGTCAGCAACAATAAAAGCAGCCGACAGCCCGAGCAGCAAAAATCGCTGCCGTCGGTTTCTAAGAAAGATCCATTCGCCTCGGATGACGAAGGGGACTTATTTGGCAGCGGCCAGTCGCCAATGGTGAAATCCTCGGCAACTGCAGCCGGTTCTTCGAAGGCTGCTGGCCCTGCACCTTCTGTTAGCGACCAATTGGACGATATTTTTGCCACGGCTGATGTAGCCAAGATTACCAATAAGGGCAATAAGCGTCAGAAAGCCGGTGTTGCTGCTAGTAGTAAAAGCAACAACAACAATAATAATAAGTCTTCCACTGCTAAGCCGTCTAAGGCTGTCACTAATCAGGACTTGGGTGAGTGCCTTCAGAAGGAGCTGACAATGTTTTGCATCCAGATCTGACGATTTATTAGTTCCGTGATCTGACACACTACTTTATTCTAGCACTTGTTCTACGCAGTCTGACACTATTAATTCAAGAATTTTATGCTTTTTATCTCACGATATAACATGTTCAAGCTAAAATTCGGACATTCTAAAGTAACAATCTGACACTATTTGAACCTGCAATCTGACACTATTTGAACCTGCAATCTGACACCATTTGAACCTGCAATCTGACACTATTTGAACCTGCAATCTGACACCATTTGAACTTGCAATCTGACACGATTTTAACCTTCAATCTGACACTATTTGAATCTGCAATCTGACACCATTTGAACTTGCAATCTGACACGATTTGAACCTTCAATCTGACACTATTTGAACCTTCAATCTGACACTATTTGAATCTGCAATCTGACACTATTGAACCTTCAATCTGACACCATTTGAACTTGCAATCTGACACTATTGAACCTGCAATCTGACACTATTGAACCTGCAATCTGACACCATTTGAACCTGCAATCTGACACTATTTAAACCTGCAATCTGACACTATTGAACCTGCAATCTGACACTATTGAACCTGCAATCTGACACTATTCTGCAATCTGACACTATTGAACCTGCAATCTGACACTATTTAAACCTGCAATCTGACACTATTGAACCTGCAATCTGACACTATTTAAAGCTGCAATCTGACACTATTGAACCTGCAATCTGACACTATTGAACCTGCAATCTGACACCATTTAAATCTGCAATCTGACACTATTGAACCTGCAATCTGACACTATTGAACCTGCAATCTGACACTATTTAAACCTGCAATCTGACACTATTGAACCTGCAATCTGACACTATTGAACCTGCAATCTGACACTATTGAACCTGCAATCTGACACTATTTGAAACTGCAATCTGACACTATTTAAACCTGCAATCTGACACTATTTGAAACTGCAATCTGACACTATTTAAACCTGCAATCTGACACTATTTAAACCTTCAATCTGACACTATTGAACCTGCAATCTGACACTATTTGAACCTGCAATCTGACACTATTGAACCTGCAATCTGACACCATTTGAACCTGCAATCTGACACCATTTGAACCTGCAATCTGACACTATTGAACCTGCAATCTGACACTATTTGAACCTTCAATCTGACACTATTGAACCTGCAATCTGACACTATTTAAAGCTGCAATCTGACACTATTGAACCTGCAATCTGACACTATTGAACCTGCAATCTGACACTATTGAACCTGCAATCTGACACTGTTTGAAACTGCAATCTGACACTATTTAAACCTGCAATCTGACACTATTTAAACCTGCAATCTGACACTATTGAACCTGAAATCTGACACTATTGAACCTGCAATCTGACACTATTTGAACCTGCAATCTGACACCATTTGAACCTGCAATCTGACACCATTTGAACCTGCAATCTGACACCATTTGAACCTGCAATCTGACACTATTGAACCTGCAATCTGACACCATTTGAACCTGCAATCTGACACCATTTGAACCTGCAATCTGACACTATTGAACCTGCAATCTGACACTATTGAACCTGCAATCTGACACTATTTGAACCTGCAATCTGACACTATTTGAACCTGCAATCTGACACCATTTGAACCTGCAATCTGACACCATTTGAACCTGCAATCTGACACCATTTGAACCTGCAATCTGACACTATTTGAACCTGCAATCTGACACCATTTGAACCTGCAATCTGACACCATTTGAACCTGCAATCTGACACTATTGAACCTGCAATCTGACACTATTGAACCTGCAATCTGACACTATTTAAACCTGCAATCTGACACTATTGAACCTGCAATCTGACACTATTTAAACCTGCAATCTGACACTATTGAACCTGCAATCTGACACTATTGAACCTGCAATCTGACACTATTGAACCTGCAATCTGACACTATTTGAAACTGCAATCTGACACTATTTAAACCTGCAATCTGACACTATTTAAACCTGCAATCTGACACTATTTGAACCTGCAATCTGACACCATTTGAACCTGCAATCTGACACTATTGAACCTGCAATCTGACACTATTGAACCTGCAATCTGACACCATTTGAACCTGCAATCTGACACTATTGAACCTGCAATCTGACACCATTTGAACCTGCAATCTGACACTATTGAACCTGCAATCTGACACTATTTAAACCTGCAATCTGACACTATTGAACCTGCAATCTGACACTATTGAACCTGCAATCTGACACTATTGAACCTGCAATCTGACACTGTTTAAACCTTCAATTTGATCCACTATTTAAAGCTGCAATCTGACACTATTGAACCTGCAATCTGACACTATTGAACCTGCAATCTGACACCATTTGAACCTGCAATCTGACACTGTTTAAACCTTCAATTTGATCCACTATTTAAAGCTGCAATCTGTCATTCAATTGATCACTAAAGCATCCGTTCTCACTATTTCAGACGATATTTTCGGTGCCAATACTTCGGCTGGAGCAGCTGCTACTGCCGCTGGCCAGCCGGCCTCTAAAAAGTCCGCCGATGGAAAAAAGAAAGCCAAGAAAAAGACGGCGGGCCAGACCGATACTGACAATATTTTTGACGATCCATTGGGAGCGTTGAAGTAGAAGTAGTATAATAGGGACATTTTTCTTAAGCCTGTATTTGATAACATGGCTTGTTGTTTTGTGTTTCTACTATTAGTAGTGCACCTAAATTTCAATTGTAATGAGAAAGTCTGTTAAAAATCGATTAAATTCGTTCATGCCTTTGTTAAGTTAATAGCGCTACGCATCGATAATTAATAGGGTATACAATCCTTTTTTGTTTAAATTTAACCTTAATAAAATTATTTACGATACATATCGGCAATGAACCTTCAAGTGTATTAATTAACGAGAAGAAATGATTATCTTTGCAAACTAAATTTTGATACGCATCGTCAGTCAATAAAGCCCTAAAATAATTTCTCCACTAATAATCATCCGTTTTTTATTTTTTTGTTTGTCCAAAATTTCGGAACTATTCACTAAGTAAAATAATTTTTCTTTCGTAAAATAATTAATTCCTTTTTTGATAACATTTTGCCTTTTTTACTACTTGTGGATCTAGTAGTTCTTAGACTAGCGTGTGTTGTAGGTAAACTGGACTTGAGTATGCAGTGAAATATTCGTCTATTTTATTGTGTTAATTATGCCTTATACAGAGTCTGTCTTACTACGATTTAGTTATTTAGTTATGCAGATTATAAAAAACTTTTTACCGCTATCTCAATTTTTCTCGTCGCCAAATTTAAAAAGTAAATTGCTGTATAAATACCATAATTTTATTTCATGCTCTGTACCTTCAAATAATTCATTTGTATTCCAGCAGTAATTTGGCCAGCCGTATCAACTGCATGTTGGCAGTCGCTATAATTGACTCTTGTTAATTACCTTATTGATCCATAATTATAGTCTTTCACAATTGATTGCCGTTTTTCCTGATTCAACGTTACATTCGCACACTGATTTGAGAGGCACTTGAGCAAATAAAATAAAATCATGCACGATTGTTTGTAATTGTTGGTGTTTTATTGATTCTGCCAAAACTGAAATTATAACCGTTTGTAAGTTTTCCTTGTTTTATTGCTTAGTAGTAGTAGTAGTATAATAGTAATAGTAGTAGGATTAGTAGTAGTAGTATTATAAGTAGTACTAGTAGTAATAGTTGTACTAGTAGCAATAGTAGTAGTACTATAAGTAATAGTAATAGTAATAGTAGTCCAGGACTATTTAAGCAGGACGGAAGGTACGTTTCTTGGAAAAAATAGGAGGCAGGTTTTACCAAAACAGACATTACGGAGGATAGAGGTTTCATTTTTTCAGAACAGAATTTGTAACTTGTATGCTTTTGATAAAATAATCATAAAACAAATGGATCAAGTTGTGCCATTTTTATGATTGTTAGACAGGACATGTACGTATTACGTATTATATATAAAATTGACAGAATCCTATTTTTCAAAAGGAACAGTTCTATAAATATCAATAAAAGCTATAATAAAAACAAGTCATCAAAAAATGACCAATGTGTCTGCCTCCTATTAAAAGCAATAGCACATTTCGTGCTAAAAAACGAAAACCTCTTCAGCTCGGTAATGTATTTTTTGGATAAATCTGCCTCCCTAAATTTTTCAATAAACGCTGCTTGCTGCATTTCTACTTGAGTAGTCCTTGGTAGTAGTAGAAGTGGCAGTAATAGTAGCAGTAGTTAGTAAGTATTAGTAAAAGAACTGTTATAATCAATTTGCCTCTTGATTTGATAACATTGTCAATAGAAACGGGAAGGCAGTCAGACAAACTGACGCCACATGAAACAGATTTACTAGTCATATTTATTACGTCATTCAGTCATCAGCATCTTCGACCGAGGCTAAGATCCCATCTTCGGCCGATGCCAAACACATTCCCAAAGGACCAACGCTTGATGAAGAGATCTTGAGTCTTGTCTTGAAAGAGTCTTGAAATACGTGAAAATTTCTGTTTTTCTGACAGTCAGCAAGTAGCTAGAGTCGATAAAAAACTGAAGCAAGTCACAGTCGGTTAATACCGGTAGCGTAAACTGACTGGATCATGTGACTATTTTTATACTAATCGCTTAGGCTAAACCTACGAACTATACGTGCAGTTAAGATTTAGTCATATAGACTAGCACGCGACCCCCTTTGGGGCTCTATGTATATGTATACTTAAACCGAAAATTTTCGTTTTTCAGATACAAGTCGGCATTCTCCCATTAAGCCTTTAGCCTTCTCACTTGAGCGTTGGCTTTACAGCAATTCTTGAAATCCCTAGATAAACTAGATTTTAAAAAAAATCAAAACACGCTGATGTTTGTCGATAGATTACGCAAACAAACGATATTAAAGAAAGATATGCGTCTTAATAACAATAAATTGTTTATTCACTAAATTGTCAAATTATCAAAAGTAAACGGTTCGAAGATGGTAAGATTGAAACTACTAGACAGATACTCGAAGTAGAAATATAAGTACGCGAAATTTGAATTCAGAGAGTATAGGTATTGGCACTCTAACTTCAACAACCAGGAATTGTATAGAAACTTCGAGCATTTAATTTAAAAAGGCATAAAGTTAATCTCAGAGTCAAAAACGCTATAGAAATTTAAAAAACTAGCAATAGACCTACAAAAATGACAACTACCTACATGTACGGTACATCAGAATGACAGTTTAGGGCAAAATGTAACACCATTGCAATACAGAAAAGATGTCTCATAGGAAGATTCCCCTAGGTCAGATACTTGAAAGATGCTCAAGGTCAGATGTCTAGGAAGAGTCCAAAGATCAGATGCCTAAAATAATCTCAAAGTCAGATCAGATGTTTAGGAAGATCCGCACGTCAGGTGTCAGAAAGGTCGTAGCTAGCAAATTTTAAAAAGACGATTTAAAATTGGAGTAATGGGGAAAAAATTCAAGGCTGATTTTTTATACCTCTAAAGTCATGTTTTTAGGTTGAAGATTACAGTTTACTTTTTCGTTGGAAATGTCTATCAATATTACTTACTACTCAATGCTAAAATTAAAATTAAAATTGCACAAGAAAAACTACAATACTTTAAAGCTACAAGCTCAGAGTCAAAAGAAAGAAAATAAAAATGGGTAAATACGACTGAAAAAACATTTGTGATCAAACAAATATTACAGACTAGTTAGGAGCGCACGAAATTACTAAAGCCATTATTCAGCTGTCAAGATTAATTCATAATAAAAATTACATCAATTACTAGCTAGGAAAAAACACAAAAATATGTTAGTATGCCATTATGATCGCACACGTTTCACAGCAAAGCAAAACAAAAGGCTTCATTATAAATAGAGAACTTTAACACATCAAATTTATGAAAAAAAATCATGAAACTATGCTAGAACCAAAAGGTTTAGGAATGTAGAACAATTCGAGGAATTATTTTTTTATTAAAAGATTGCTACTAATATAATATACTCGAAGTCAGAGAAACCAAATTGTTAATTAACTTTGACTTGAAGTTAAGTAAAAAGTGATTATGTTATTCTATATTATATATAATAAATTAGATAAAGAATGTGACGAATTTAAAGCTAGCGGTAGTAACACAAATAGACTTTAGTATGAAAAAATCAAATGATTTTTATCCAAATCTGATTCTGAGTCTATATTGTTACGTTTTATTACCTCGTTTTCAGAAAGGCACTTTTCTAGAACTTCTCCAAGAATTTCTGTCTAAAATAGACATATTGCCATTTTGTTTCTAGGAATCGCTTCAAGATTTCTATGAAACCGGTTTTGTATATATCTAAGAATCCACCTTACGGGTTGTTGGTCAGACCGTCATATTCCATTTTGTCATATTGTATGACGAAAGTGATTAGGAGCATAGTACGAGTAGCCTTGTAAAGTAAATAAGACGAAGTGACTAAATATTTTAATAATAACTGGGACCTTGTGTACTCAATTACTTTATCTCAACCAGTCAGAAAAATGGTGGTCGACGATGCACTGCAGCAAAATAGACGTCAATTCTTAAATGTTGGTGGGGTCATAGATACCCTAGATTACTAGATGACTAAATGAGTATAGGAACCCCCAGGGGCGATTCCTATTCTCAGAACCAGCTTGTATTTCTTTGTTAACAATTCTTTCTAAAGAAAACTTTCTCTTTTAGGAGCTAAATCGAGCGATTTTCTTATAATCATTTTATAAAAGTAGCTATATCGAGTAATTTAAGCGAAAGCGATGCGAAGATTCTTTGTATATAAATTTCGTACGTAAACTGTTTCCAAGAAATTTCGTCATCAACCAGGCATGTAAATTCTAAGTCATATTTACTTTACAAGGTTATTTTGTTCCTGGTCACTACGTCAAACAATATGACGAAATGGAATGTGACGGTCTAAGCTGCAACGCCTGAAACTGCTATATATAAAATGTTTTGTTAAAACAATCACACCAACCCACACTCAAAGCTTGCACAGGCAGAAGAACAGTGGCAGAGCGGCGGCCACCGCAATGAGCACGGGCAGCAGAGCAGTGGAGGCCGGGTCGGACTGGTACGGATCCAAGGTTTTCGGCCCGGAGGCCAAACGGCTGCGGCGTTTGCGAGCTTCTTCGTCGTCTGCTTCGTTGTTAACATTGAGGCGATCCTGCTGATGCTGCTGCTGTCCGGCCCGCTGCTGCTGGAGTTCTTCATCCAGATCGGGTAGCAGCGACTCGTCATTGTTGGACTCGCGCAGGGCTGGCAGTCTGGGGATCTCGTCTATGCTGCCTTGAGGTGGGGGAAGGCGGCGAGTTTCGGAATTGTAAATAGATTCGGACAGACAGACAGACAGATACTAAGACACTAAGACACTAAGACAGACACTAAGACACTAAGACAGACACAAAGACACTAAGACAGACACTAAGACACTAAGACACTAAGACAGACACTAAGACACTAAGACAGACACAAAGACACTAAGACAGACACTAAGACACTAAGACAGACACTAAGACAATAAGACAGACACTAAGACACTAAGACAGACACTAAGACAATAAGACAGACACTAAGACACTAAGACAGACACTAAGACACTAAGACAGACGCTAAGACAAACAGATAGACACTAAGACAAACAGACAGACACTAAGACAAACAGATAGACACTAAGACAAACAGACAGACACTAAGACAAACAGATAGACACTAAGACAAACAGACAGACACTAAGACAAACAGATAGACACTAAGACAAACAGACAGACACTAAGACAAACAGATAGACACTAAGACAAACAGACAGACACTAAGACACTAAGACTAAGACAGACAGACAGACAGACAGACACTAAGACACTAAGACTAAGACAGACAGACAGACAGAAAGACAGACAGACAGACAGACAGACAGGCAGGCAGGCAGGTTGTGGCGCGAGGTAAACGCGACTGACTGCAGTCGCGTTTACCACTGAGCTGCTCTACCCCCATGCCCTGAGACAGGCAAGCACAGACAGAAATACGGTTTATTTTTCAAGATATAGAGCTTAATCGACTTCAGATATAAAAGTGTACCCTCAACCTTGACTCACCCTTAACCAGCACAATCGCGTTAATCTTAGGATTATCCCGATCGCCCTTGACAAATTCTAATGACAAGCGTTTCGGTGTCGAACCAATCTGTGAGACGTCACTGCCAACAAATAGGCGGCCGTCTTTGACTTTGAAGGGTACAACTTCGTCATGGGCAATGCCACGACCGACCTTGGCAAAGATGTCGAGTGAGGAGACAATGGTGTGCTCGCCATTGAGCACAACATCAAATACCTGGTTTAGGAAATAAGAATGTGAAATATCAACTATTAAGTGCATGTTACAAGTAAAAATGATAGACAACAATAGACAGTTATGATTTCTGTTAATAAAATGGCTATAACAAAATATCAATCATTTTAGTTTTTAGCAATTCTTATATTATTAAAATTGTTAAATGCAACTAGGACATAACATTTCTACTTTGAGAAATTGCTTTCAAACATCTAGAAATCAAATTTGATTTAATCCATTTGGATACTCTGTTGAACTTGAATATATTTGTTATTCATATAATTAGTAAATCATTCATTGATTCAACAATATTAAACTTATTAATTTTTTGCAGTCAAAACAAAAAAAAATATTCCTACATTATTTAGGATCAAATTTAGTTAGCTGCTTAAGAACATCAAACTAGCAAAAAGCTACATATGCTACTTTTTTAATAGAAGAATGAAAAGGGAGCACAAGAAATGCCCATAGACAAATTGCCCGCCGAGATTTGCCTGCGGAGATTTGCCCACCAAGCTTTTCCCGCCAAGATTTGCCCGCAGTGCATTTTGCCCCTGAGAAAATTGCCTGTGGAAATTTGTCCGCCAAGAATTGCCTGTCGAGATTTGTCCACAGTGCAATTTTCCCACGAGTGAATTGCCTACGAGCGAGTTTCCCACCGAGTTTTTTCCCACTGAGGTTTGCCCGCAATGCTTTTTTATTGCAGCGCATTTGGCAGCTAGATTCTGTTTATATTGCCCCCCCCAGAAAATGCATTTGATATGCAGTTACTGTCAAAACATTTTGATTGTGTACTCGTAAATCTCTTTATTAAGATTTACATGTACTAAGCATTGGGAATGCAATGCAGACAAATGGCCAAATGCGCTGCAATAAAAAAGCATCGCAGGCAAACCTCAGCGGGAAAAAACTCGGCGGGCAATTCACTCGCGGGCAAATTGCACTGCGGGCAAATCTTGGCAGGCAATTCTCTGTGGGCAAATCTCCATGGGCAATATGCTCACAGGCAAAATGCACTGCGGGCAAATCTTGGCGGAAAAAGCTTGGCAGACAAATCTCCACAGGCAAATCTCGACGGGCAATTTGACTGCGGGCATTTCTCATGGATCCGAATGAAAATGATTATTGTTTTTAAGTAAATAATTAAATTAAAGAAAAAAAGAATATTAAAAAGTCTTATATAAAGAAGAAAAAGCATAAAAAAATTATTAGCATAAAACATAAAACATAAAAAAGAAGAGGAATAATAGCTAAAAAACTGGAACATGTTTCGTAGCAAAAGATTTTATTATTAGGAGCCTTTTTATCATATTTATTGATAAAAGTAAAAATAAACTATTAAAATCTTCCCTAAATTTAAAGTGAGAGTAAAAATATTGCTTAAAATAAAAAAATTACCTTTTGATTGGGATTAGCAAACCAGACTTCAGAAAATTTTAAAATCAGGACATAGTCTCCATTCCCAGGAATTGGCAAGTCATATGTAAAACTAGCAGTATGATATCGCTCAGTCTGATACAAAATTTGGTCTTGGGGAACAACACGAGTAATCATCAGATTTCTGCCATAGTCCGAAGCAACACCAACGTTTGATGAATCTCTTTGATAGTGAATACCATGTATATCCGTGTGTTCTGGACCGCCACAATTAATAGCCCATATAACATTGAGAGCTTTAGCACACGAAAATATGTTACTGGATAGGATAACTAGCAAAAGCCATGCATTAAATAATTGTTGCATTATTCATAAAAATAAAAAAAGAATTAGCTAAATCATAAACACGTACTTTTTTAGACAACCAATCAAGATATTTATGATCTGAACAAACTATTTCTATGAAACAATATCTTTAAATTGTGCGAAACACGTTTTCGCACCTTTTCAAAATATTTAAATACAAAAAACAAAATGTAAGGCCAGAAAACATTCAATAACTAGCTTACTAAATAATCGTCCAAATTCAATAACAGAAAAAGCAAAATATCTATTTCGACATAAAAAATAACCTTTATCTGTGCTGTCTAGACCTTTTAGTTACATTTTGTCAAAATTTCACTATAATTCGCATTACTCTGTGACTATTTTATTATTTCTTGCGTGAAACCTTTTACTATTGCTATAAAAATCCTAATATTTTACCTACTTAGATTTTGTTAAAGTTGGTGGTAAAATCAAAATGTGTACTGGTATTGGTAGGCCCTAGGCCCCTACTGGTGTAATTTCGCTATGTCCTCATTTTGACATTTCCACGGTAACCAATGATGCGATAATGACAATATTTAGGCCTACAATGTACAATATAAGTCAGAATGACTCAGAATGGCTTCCTCTAGGCCTAGTGCAACATCAATGATGGCAGGTGCCAGCACATTGTCTTTGTAACAGCCAACATGCTGCAGCTTTTGGGCCAGGCATGCTGCCTGTACATCAATGGCACCTTTGACTTTGTGAACTGCAACATTAGTCACCAGCTGCTAGGGATTTATTGCATTCATTCATTGCCAAACCCAAAGGATTACAAGCTCACCATGGACCATTGATAACTTGTCTGTCTATGGTACCGCTCAAGTAGGTGCCACTGCTTTTTGCCTTTATGTCGCAGTGCAAGACAAAGGACTAGATTCTAGAAGCACATCCTATAGAAAATGAAAGAGCTTGTGCCAGCTGTCAACCCATCCAGCTGTGTGGTGGACTTTGGGAAGGCCATATAGTTGGAGTACAGCCCATGGCACCAACCTTTGCTGCCAGTTGATAGCACTGTTATTTCTTCCTTGAGATGTGATTGCCAACACTTACAGCTTGTAGACCAATGTTCTGGCCACAGAAAATTGCCTGGTGGAACTGTGTGACTGTATCTACTATCTAGTCCTCTTGGCTCATAAGCTCAGCATGGACCATTGATAACTTGTCTGTTTATAGGCTGACTATCAGGCATCAGGACAATTAACTTACATGTGTGCCCACCAATGCTCATCCAACTTCTTTGAGTTGATTTGCCAGCTGAACAATGAGGGGCTGTTTGTGTGTCAAAATGCACCTAGCAATATAAATTCTTCCATTTCTACTACTGGGCTAAGTTTTTTACCATAGAGATACGTTTTCATGCAATTGTGCCTTAAATGTGCAAGAGCCAGACTAATCTATTGTAGAAATGCATTGCTAGGATTCTAGGAATGTATTCAAATGTTGTAGAGATATGTTCTAGAATTTAATTCCTAGTCATACTATTACAATGTTTAATTTTATAGTAGGCCCCCCTATATTTATATTATTTAGCCTACCTTTATATTATAATAATGTTGCAACTGAACTATAACAAACAATTTAGCTACTAGTATATTGTTATCTATACAATTATTCCAGGGTTTTTTTTTGTGCGCAGAGTGTGCGTATGCACCCTAAATTTTAAAATCGCACCCTAAAATTAAAAAAGTAGGTGCGGTTTAGGTGCGGTCTGTAAGATATTATATTTATAATATATGAAAAGTTATATAAAAATCATTTGATCTTTGATCACATTAAATTTGGTCTTTTTAATCAATGATGAATGATGATAATTTTAATTTATCTAGTATATTAGTATAAACTTCAACTTTTTTATTTTGACATCTTCACTCTTGACTCTTCAGAGTCTTCACTCTTTCTTAGAATGTTAAGTATGAGTTAAGTGGTAGCCTTGTGTTTATTTAGTTGTACTTGTATATATAATCTATAGATATAATACAAATGCAAATTATAAGAATCTAAAGGTCTATCTAATCATAAGCTCTACTGAAGTAAAGTATTAAATTCAAGTTCATAAAATTTATCATATTCATAATCTAATAGCCTAAGGCTTATATATACAATTAAATCATAGTCATAGACTCATAGATAATCAATAGGCCTAGAATAGATATATAAAATCAATAGATATAGACTATCTATAAGGACTAATGCCAATTTCTATTGTTTGTGTAGTAGGTAGTTATAAGTTAAAGTTATCAATGATAAATTATAAGTCAAAAAGGCTGTTAGAGTCTAGATAACATAATCAGTAAGGCGAGTGAGCTTCTATTACAAAAATGTTTGAGTAGGCAATAGGGCCAAATTACATTTACTTTATTTTTTTTTTAGTATAAGTAATTATTTACAATTATATTATATAAAATTATTGTAAAATAATTGTAACAGTAAAATTAAAAAAAATATATTTAAATTACTATTTAACTGTACTATATTATGTCTATGCTAGGCCTATGTATGTACAATAATTTATAATACTAATAGTATACATACATACTAATATTTATACTAATAGATAGATTATTATATATTATATACTTTGAGTATGTATATAGTATAGTTATGGGCTATGGCTTATAGTAAATTAAAGTAGACTTGGACAAAAAAGTATTAGTATTTTTAGTATATTTTAATATAATAATAATAATATAACAAATCAACTACAAACTAATCTATCATATATTGTTATAATCTAAAAACCTTTTATTAAACTAGACATAGAATGTCTTTATGTATTAATAATAATGTCTTTAATTGTTTTAATGCCAGATTTGATATACATATAGCCTTGTTTAGTCTATAATATTTTTATTTTTATTTTTAGATTGTTTTTTAAGTGATATTTAATATGTAATCAATAATTCACATAATATATAATACATACCCAATATATATGTTTATTTAAATGCAAACAAAAACAATACAAAAGCTAAATTAGTATTCAGCAAAAGCAAGTCAAGGCTATGTCAAGGCTTTCGGGGAGAATTGCATCGGAGTCAAGGCAAATAGGATTTATGTAAATAATTTTGTCCCTTACTTATTGGGTGCACCGAAGTGGGCACTAGATTGCTAGTGTCTCCCTAATTGTCTACGCAGTGAGTCAGTGACTCTGCTCAATGATCATGTATTCCTTGAAAAGTAGTCTTTTTGCTTCGATTTCTTCGATTATCTTCAGGAGTTCTAACTCCAACTCAAGGTTTGCAAATTAAAGCATCATCCATCTCTTGAATGCTTTGACTTTTTACCTTTAACTTTCATTTTTAGTCTAGTTGTCACAGTGTTGGTAGTTGGATTGGAACTATCTATCATCCACGACTACATATCCTATATACTAAAAATGGTCTGTCTGTGTCTATCTATCTATCTATCTATGTGATCGATTAGAGAAAAAATGGCTGGACCAATTTTGTTTGAACTTGCACTGTTCCATTAGAATTTACTCTATAGCTAGCTAGAGTTTTGCTGCGTACATAATTTACTAGCGCCTTAAACCGCATAGACGTATAGTAGAATTTTTATTAAATTCAACATCCATTAGGTAAATAAAAAGGCAGAATAGCAGGAAAAATATTGACTGTTAAAATTGTTAGATGGTAAATTCTACATTTTTTATTTCTTTTCCTTTGCAAATGTAGCTGGAAAACATTCTTTTAATGCGTAAGAGTATATTTTCAATAGTGCACTGTGCAACACAGCATTGCGTGTAAAATGTAACAGTAGATCTGCCACTCAATCAGCTTGAGCTGTGTCAATCCAATTGATAATGATATGCTGTTTATCTATGCTATGCTGAATCCAATTCTGGTCCCACCAGGCCCACTTCCATGTTATCCAAGAGGAATGGATGTAGGTAAGCCAGCCTGTTGAAGCCTGTCTCCAGAACTCTTGAACACGAAGCTTTCCAAGCTGAAGGCTTATTCTGAAATGAAAAAATGGGAGAATTGATACAAAGTAGCAACTTCTTTGTTATAGTATTTTTCATCATGTTACTATTTATCAAAGCAGCGATCTGAAGACGAGATAACAGACAAGAGGTCAAGGCATTCTTTGTACAAAGATGTATAGACATAAGACATATCTATACATTCCCAGTTGTCTGAAACAAGACTCAAGAGAAATTGCACTCTGAGCCTTAAAATTGCACCTTGAAATTTGGCACAAAGTGCGATTTCGCACCTTGTCTCTGGCGAAAAAAAAAACCCAGAATTATTCACTTGTTTTATATTTTTAGTCTATGCAAATAGAACATTCAAAATTGGTTTGCTTATGAAAGATAAAGCCTAAACTATTAGCATTTAATTTAGCATTAAATATATCTTAAGATATCTTAAGATATAAGTAATAAGAAAATATGTAAATAAGTGTATAGACTATTGAAATGAGACATTAACCTTAGTAAGATTTCTTTATAATAACTTATTCCTTCTAATTATAAGAAAATAATTCTACAAATAGATGTCAGTAAACATTAGAATGTTATTGTCATTGGTAGTCTAGTAATCCTTGGTAGATGCAACCAAATTTTCAAGCTATAAAAGTTAAAAAAGGATAGATAAGGGAAAATTAGTTATATTAATGATAGAACAATTTATTAACAGTAGAACTACCAAGGGGAGGGGGGAATTTCTCCCCTCCTTGACAATTTTTTTTGCTGCGCCAGAACGGAGCAACGCAGGTACACGAAATTCAAGAACATGGGCTCACTTTTTGTTGCACACCTTCTCAAACAAGAATCAAGTCGCCAGCCCTCCAGACCGTCGAGATATTCGACGATTCTGCCAGAAGGTCGGATTTTTCCCATAAGCGCTAGTGTATTCAGTACACCCCTGTGCGCCAATCAGCACTGCGCCTCAGTGCAGCCTTGCCAAGTCTCCAAATTTCATCAGCACGTTGACCACATGTGTCTGCATCAGTTCTGACTTCGTTGGTCACTAGCCTTCACCCAGGTGGAGCTTTTGGACCCTCAACAGCTGTGGCACCAGGTGACTATGGACACCCTGATGCGGATTTCTCTAGTTTCGCCGATCAAGCCTCGACAGTGGGCAAGCCTCAACTTCTGAAAACCCTCAGCTAGTCTCTCTAGCCTTCCGTCACCACCCCGACGCCGTCGGCTCCTTCAACAGATTACACCTGGTGACTATGGACATCCTGTTGCAAATATGTCAGATTTTTCTTATCAAGCTTCAATGATGGGCAAACCTCAACTGCCGGACATTCTCAGCTAGTTTCTTGAGCCTTCAGTCATCACCCCGACGCCGTCGGCACCTTCAACAGGTGGCACCAGGTGTGTAAGGACACCTGAGCGTGATTTTTCATCATGCGCTTAACATTTTGAAGCTCTCAAAATTTTTTAAGCACGGACATTGCTATAGTTAAGCTTGAACTCATGTTGCTGTATATTTATATTATTATTGGGTTCTTATATTATAGTTCAATAAACTAAACAGCTTGTCAAATAAAGTATGTATGTAGCTCGTATGTATAAAAGTATGTGTAATAATAATATACATATACAGCAACATGATCAAGCCTCGACAGCGTCGGCGTGATGGCTGAATGCTTGACTGACTAGCTGAGGATGTCCAGCACTTGATTTTGCCCACTGTCGAGGCTTGATCAGCGAAACTAGAGAGATTCTTATCAGGCTGTCCATAGTCACCTGGTGTAATCTGTTGAAGGAGCCGACGGCGTCGGGATGATGACGGAATGCTTGAGAGACTAGCTGAGAATGTCTGACGGTTGATTCTTGCCCTCTGTCGAGGCTTGATCGGCGAAACGAGAGAAATCAGCATAGGGTGTCCATAGTCACCTGGTGTAATCTGTTAAAGGTGCCGACGGCGTCGGGGTGATGACTGAAGGCTCGAGAGACTAGCTGAGGGTTTTCAGAAGTTGAGGCTTGCCAACTGTCGAGACTTGATCGGCGAAACTAGAGAAATCCGCATCAGGGTGTCCATAGTCACCTGGTGCCACAGCTGTTGAGGGTCCAGAAGCTCCACCTGGGTGAAGGCTAGTGACCAACGAAGTCAGAACTGATGCAGACACATGTGGTCGACGTGCTGATGAAATTTGGAGACTTGGCAAGGCTGCACTGAGGCGCAGTGCTGATTGGCGCACAGGGGTGTACTGAATACACTAGCGCTTATGGGAAAAATCCGACCTTCTGGCAGAATCGTCGAATATCTCGACGGTCTGGAGGGCTGGCGACTTGATTCTTGTTTGAGAAGGTGCGCAACAAAAAGTTAGCCCGTGTTCTTGAATTTCGTGTGCCTGCGTTGCTCCGTTCCGGCGCAGCAAAAAAATTGTCAGGGGGGGGGAATTTCCCCCCCCCCTCTTGGTAGTTCGACGGGCGGAAAAATGGCTTGGCATTCCTACTGTTAATGCATAATTGCAAAAATGTGTACAATAGGCCTAGCCATGGGTTTTATAAAAGACCTGGAAATTTTTGACTAATTAGTTGCAATAATTAGTCATACTTTCATGCTTGGGCGCAACCTTGGGAATCACCCGGCCGTTTCTATTGGCAACACACACATGTAAGTCGCTTTTGGACGGAATAGTAAGTCACGTAACTGCTCTCAGCCTATAGCGACTTACATGTGTGTGTTGCCAATAGAAACGGCCGGGTGATTCCCAAGGTTGCGCATGTATGCATACTTTCATAGAAACTATTTAACATGTACCTGCTAAACTTTAATGATTTATGATTTAATTTGAGATTTGTTTGCCTAGCAACTCCAACTCCACACAGCACTAGCACAAGAATACAGTGAAGTGAACAAAAACCATAATTCCTATAGAAAAATGTCGCGCTGCCTCACCAAAGCTTGCGGTATCGCCCAGCTGGCTGCCAAATCTCCCATGCTTAGTCAGCGCCTTTTGCGGCCGCTGTCAACCCAACGGCGAATCAAAGTCGACAAGCCGGTGGTTGAGATGGACGGCGACGAGATGACTCGAATTATCTGGGCGTCCATCAAGGAGAAGCTGATTTTTCCTTTTCTAGAGATCGACTGCAAGTACTACGATTTGGGTCTGCCGCATCGCGATGCCACTGATGACCAGGTCACCATTGATGCTGCCAATGCCATGCTGGTGAGTCCTGCTGATTCTGTTGAGCTGTTTGCTTTTACATGCCAATCCATTGGATTCTGGGGTGTTCAACTGACGCCCTCCCAGATCCCCAGTTGCTGGGCCAGCCTCCCAGATCCTCAGTTGGTGGGCCAGCCTCCCAGATCCCTAGTTGCTGGGCCAGCCTCCCAGATCCTCAGTTGCTGGGCCAGCCTCCCAGATCCCTAGTTGCTGGGCCAGCCTCTCAGATCCTCAGTTGCTGGGTCAGCCTCCCAGATCCCCAGTTGCTGGGCCAGCCTCCCAGATCCCCAGTTGCTGGGCCAGCCTCTCAGATCCTCAGTTGCTGGGTCAGCCTCCCAGATCCCCAGTTGCTGGGTCAGCCTCCCAGACCCTCAGTTGCTGGGCCAGCCTCCCAGATCCCCAGTTGCTGGGTCAGTCTCAGTCTATAAAGCTCAATAACAATCGCTAATCCCTCTCCCCAGAAATACAATGTGGGCATCAAGTGCGCCACCATCACGCCCGACGAGCAGCGCGTAGAAGAATTCAAGCTGAAAAAGATGTGGCTGTCGCCCAACGGCACCATCCGCAACATCCTTGGCGGCACCGTGTTCCGCGAGCCGATCATCTGCAAGAGCGTGCCGCGCCTAGTGCCCGGCTGGACCGAGGCCATCGTGATTGGCCGCCATGCTCACGGCGACCAGTACAAAGCGCAGGATTTGGTGCTGCCAAAAGCCGGCAAAGTGGAGCTGCTGTACACCCCCGCCGATGGCTCCGCCGCCAGCAAGGTGACCGTATTCGACTTCAAAGACGGCGGCGGTGTCACCATGGCGATGTACAATACTGACAAGTCGATTGAAGGCTTCGCCCATTCGTGCATGCAGTACGCTTTGAGCAAGAAGTGGCCACTCTATTTGAGCACCAAGAACACCATCTTGAAGCGTTACGACGGACGATTCAAGGACATCTTCCAGGAGGTGCACGACAAGCACTACGCCGCTGAGTTTAAGAAGCTGGGCGTTTGGTAA